>PVKH010022346.1:0-14100 GCA_004027955.1 Chaetophractus vellerosus
ATTCTGCAGATATTCCAATGCTTAATAAATGACAATAACAATATCTGAGACTTACTGAGCTGGTGAGAAGAATGCTGGTCCTGCAGACAAAATAATTAGAAACCATCACCCATGAACTTAGGAATGTTGAAGGAGACAAATGACCTTTCTTAATGGAGTTATAGGTTGTAGTGAAGGAAAGAAAGACACACACTGCATCCTATATTGGGAGAAAAAACACAATGCTGAGGTTCAAAAGAATATATAATATTCTGTGGTAGACAATCATGCCCCCACAAAGACATGTTCAAGTCCTAACCCTGAGTCCTGTGTGTGTAAATTTATTTATCACGGGAAATTTGAATTCTTATCTCCTCATTCCTGGTCCAGTTGGTGGCAACTAATTTCTAAATGAGATCTTTGGAGATCCTATTAAGACAAGACTAAACTGAAACAGAGTGGCCTTAATCCAGGATGAATGGAGTCCTTATAAGCAAAGGAAATTTGGAAATGGAAGTGAAAGCCATAGCAGGATCTAGAAAGAGACAGATTGCCATGTGACAGAGGCAGATTACCAGCCAGCCACCACTAGAAATCTACATACTATATAGAAAGAACGACCTGCTGACACCTTGGATGGGACTACCAGCCTCTGAAACTATGAGACAATAAATTCCTGTTGTTTAAGTTAATCAAAATGTGTCATTTGTTATAGCAGCCATGCAAAACTACGACATATTATTTCAAGTGGAAAAAGCAACTACTTACATTAAAAATCATAATTAATAGGGGAAATTAGAATTCTTATTCGCTAAAACACTGGGAGCTTAAAGCTGGCAAATAACATCCTTGAGAAGAAAAAAAAAAGAAGTTGAGGTTGTGATATGATAAAGGAAAATTTATAAGTATGTTAAAATGTTTCATTTGTTTAGAATGAAAAGGAGGATGGGAGACTGAAAGTACCATATAGATTTCATCGTACAGTATAGAATTAAATTAGGTAATGGAAGTTGAAATGAAGAAAATTGTTAGATTAAGTAAAATATTTACTGTATTTTTCTCAAATAGCAGAGTCTTGTTTCCAGAAATTGCATAAGGACTTCCTAAATACAAAAAGGGGAAAAACAGAATGAATTGACATTTGGTCACATTAACAAGAATATGGAAATTTTATAATAAACAAATAATATAAAATATGAAAAAATGTACTGTATATGGAAAACAAAACCTGTAGCTGGAATTCACTAAATGCTAATCAATTTGGATTAAGGCATTCTGCATGAGTGATATGGTTGGATTTAGATAGGAACTGTGGTGTACAAGCACTAAGATGGCTCCAATTATCCCAAATCCTGGTGCTAACAACCTTGTGAAATTTCCTTCTCATGAGTGTGGCTGGGAATCTCCAATACCCACCTTAACAATAGAAAAGGTGATGCGGTGCCATTGCCCTTATCCCATTTAGTAGAACTTCCATTTCCCTAGAGGTCTCTCTCTATTGACTCTCTCCCTTGCAGGCTTTTATGAAGTAAGCCAAAGTATGAAGGAGCATGTGTCTTAAGGACCTAAGAGTAGTCACTGACATAGGGCCTAAAAGGAGCTGAAGCCCTGAGCCTGACACGGTGGAAGGAAAGGAATAATATTATCAACCATACAAGCTTGGCAGAGGATCCTTCCCTAATCATGCCTCAGAGGAGATGCATCTCGCAGATTACAGCTGTTTTAGAGACCCAAAGAGCAACAGAGCCAGGAAGGTCATGTCTGGATTCCTGAACCACAGAATTGGTGTTATAATAAATGCTGTTGTTTAAAGTGTTAGTTTGTGGAAACATTGTCACAAGAATGTTTTATAAGAGGTGGTAAAGAGAGAGTACAGGGAAATTCCCTTCTGAAACTTTCATAGACTTCATTGAAATAATAAGCAAGATCATTAGATATAACTGAGAAAAGGAAAGTTTAATAAACACAACTTATTAAAATCTGAATAGATTTTGTCTGAAAAATTACACAGAATTTAATGCAGAGAACCAGAGATAAAAAATATTAAAAAAGATTTTAAAAAGACAATAACATGAAGATGTGTATGGAGTTATAACCTTTTTCGAAATGAAATTGTACAACTAGATATTAGTCAATATATGGAAAAGAGAAAATATTTGAAGAAAAAATATCTGTGAAATTTTCCAATTTAATGAAAAAAAAACCACTCGATCTCTGCTTCAGAAATAGCTAATTACTCAAAGCAGAAGTAAAGAAGCATATTGTACTGAAACTATAGAATAATAGATGAATGAAAAATAGATTCTTGAAAACAACTAGAGAAAAAATTAAATTTGCATAGGAACAAATACTAGTATGAGAAGTGTTTCTCTGAGCACTTTGTCTCATGAACTAAGACAAATATATAATACTAATACAGGGTGTTAATAACCTGGTGCACTGGGGGAAAAATACAACAAATGTAAGATATGGGCTATACTACTTTGGAATTTATGCTCCCTGGAGTGACAGAGTTGGACTCAGTTGTGATTTCCATACACATAGCTCTTCTGCCCCTTCTATTTGAACCTAGAATTAGTACTAAAGTTGATAGGTTTATGTCCAAGAGACTTGAATCTTTGGGCTTTCCATGTGCTGGTTGGGCTCTGAGTTTCAAGAGAATGGCAACACCTACTCTCCAGTTCACTGGACTCACCCAGGACAACTAACAAGGAGATGATGATGGACAATGACCATCCCAAGGAAAAGAGAGACAGCATCTAAAACTGCAAGCAAGATAGTCCCATCCATTTGTCCCATAGAATCTAAGCCCCTTGTCAAGTAGAGGTGGAGTGGGTATCATGATCCCAGAATCCTCAGGATTGGGGAATGAATAATGGACTAAAGTAGACTTACCATTATTCTACTATGGATTTATTGTTATTCTAGCAATAGAAGAACTTTCATCATTGATGTGGAGGCAGTGTCCATGGGAGGTTCTGAGGGCAAGGGATATAGAAAAGTAGGTGCAATATAAGGGTATTTTGGGGACCTTGGCACTGTCCTGAATGACATTGCAGTGACAGATACAGGCCATTATATATCTTGTCATAACTTACAAAATTGTGTGGGTAAGAGTTTAAACTATAATGTAAGCTATAATCCCCACTTAGTGTCAGTGTTCCAATATGTCCTTATCAATTGTAACAAATGTTTCACACTAATGAAAGGTGCTGTTAATGTGGGAAAGTGTGTGTGGGGGCGGGTAGGGAGTGGGGCATATGTGATTCCCTTACATTTTTTAAAAATATAACTTTTTTATTTTTTAAAATATACTTAGATTACATAAATGTTACACAAAAATATAGGGATTCCCATATGCCCTGATCCCCACACCTCCCACACCCTTCCACATAAACCACATCCTTCATTAATGTGGCAAATTCATTTCAATTGATAAATGCATGCTGGCGCATTGCCACTGAGCAGGAACCATAGTTCACAAAGTAGTTTATGCTCTTTCCCACACAATTCTGCAGATTATGGCCTATATTTGTCATTCAGGATGATTTTCAAGTCCTGCAAAAGCCCCAATATTACACCTAGTTTTTTCTCTCCCTGCCCTTAAAGCCTCCAGTGGCCACTGCATCCACATCAATGTTATAAATTCTTCCATTGCTAGAATCACAATAAGTCTATGTTAGAATACCAGTAAGTCCAGTCTAGTCCATAGTTCATTCCCCAATCTTGAGGATTCTGGGATGGTGATGTCCACTTCACCTGTAATTGAGAGGGGCCTTCGATCCCATACAGGTGATCGATGGGACTCTCTTGCTTGCAGTTGTAGGCTCTCTCATTTCCTTGATATGGTGGTTGTCAATCTTCAACTCCTTGTTAGTTGTCTTAGGTAAATCCAATGAACTGGAGAGTAGGTGTTGCAACTCTGCTGAGCCTCAGGACCCAGTTGGCACATGGACAGCCCAAAGATTGAAGTCTCTTGGATGTACAGTTACAAATCCAGCACCAAGTAGAGGTTCAAATAGAAGGGACAGATGAACCATGTGTAGGGAAGCTATAACTCAGTCTAACTGTGTCACTCTTAGGAGCACAAACTCCAAAGTAGGGCCCACTGAAAAGGCACCAAACTCTGGAGCTATCTGCCCTGGCCATAGGACCTGGGTGTCTCCAGAGCCCTCAGGAGCCCCACTATTTGGGGGTAGTATCCACTTTGACAGTCTATGAGGTCCTGCTGAGATGTGCATAAGCATTACCTCTGGAATGAACTCCCGACTCACTTTGAAGTCTCTTAGCCATATAAACTCATTTGTCTTTACATTCCCCCCTTTTATTTGAGGTCTTTTTCCAGTTGGATTGCTAGTTGGTGCTTGCTAGGAATCCCTCAGTGCCTGGGAGGCTCATCCCCGGGAGTCTAGTCCCATGCTGTGGGGAAGGTAATGCATTTTTAGGCTGATATTTGCTTAGAGAGAGGCTACATTTGAGCAACAAGGAGGGTCTCAGGAGGCAACTCTTAGGCACCCCACAACACTAGGCTGTTTCAATTTCAAGAGCACATGCTCACAGGCATAGTCATTAATACCAAGGGCCCGCCAATGGACCATTCTCCTTCGCCAGTCATTGGCCCTGCATTTGGGGGACTTTTGCTGCTCTTATATAAAGTAAGAGCAGAAATTATAGATAAATTGTCTAAATTTCACATGAATAGATTATTCTAATGTATTTCATTAGAAAAATTAGTCATATAAAGGAAAAATGCATTAAAACAGGACACGATGAATAGAAAAATAAAATGAAACAAAAGCCAGAAAAGAATAAATGATTTATTCAAGTTTCTGAGGAAAAATATCAAATTAGAATTCTATAAGCCAAAATTTATTTTTCAGTAATGAGAACTAAAATAAAATTTTAGTGAAAAATAAAACAATATTATACAAATAGATTTTTAGTAAATGAATTCCCATTTGGGTGCATTTCAGGAAGAAAACAACAACAGTACCCCAAGTGGAGAGCTGAGATTAAATAATGGATATGGACCAAGAAAAGTAGACTCACGATGGAGTTTCAGGGAAAAACGTCCATTTTGTGTGATAAAAAATCAAAATATAAGTATATTCCATAAACAGTCAGCAAAAGAAAGAGCAGATGCAGAAAAGTAATGGACTATGCTAGTTTCAGTGGTGGGTAAAGTTGATGACTACTTTTAGTAATTCTAGTTAAAAATTTGTGTCAAAAATATGTAGTAATCACGTGAAGAATTTAAATTGAGTGCAATATATTCAGAGATTATTAAACAAGAGAATTTAACTGCTTCATTAAATAGCTAACAAAGGAAGTAAGAACTGTAGAGAAAGGGAGTAAAAGAGAGTATAGTGTAAGGTGGTCATAATGAATCAAAGTTTGTCATTAAGCACATTCAAAGACATTTGAAATCTCCATTAAAAAATGTGATTTTCTTGGTATATTAGTTTGTCAGGGATGCTCTGTTAAATGCAACAAACTGTTCAGCTTAAACAACAGAATTTATTATGTCACAGTTTTCATGGCTAGAAGTCCACCATGGAGGTATTTTGAAGCCATGCTTTTTCCTGGAGTCTGTAGCATTCTACTGACAGCTCCCTGGCAATCCGCTATCACATGGTGATATATCTCCTGTGTCTCCTCCTCTGCTTCCTACAAACTATGTCCAAATTCCCTTTTTGTAAAAGGGCTCCAGCCATGTTGGATTAAGACCCACATTGATTCAATTTACCCTTATTCAAATAGGATTTTGAAGGTTTTTTTTACAAATAAGTCATACCCACAGCAACAGGGGTTAGGATTGTACGTGTCTTTGTGGGGTGTATTAGTCAGCCAAAGGGGTGCTGATGCAAAATACCAAAAATCTGTTGGCTTTGATAATGGGCATTTATTTGGTGTAGAAGTTTACAGCTGCCAAGCCATAAAGCATATGTTACTTCCCTCACCAAAGTCTGTTGCCATGTGTTGGAGCAAGATGGCTGTTAACATCTTCAAGGATCCAGCCTTCATCTTCCTCTTTGAGTTCTATGGTCCCAGCTTCTTCCAATATTAGCTGTAGGCTGGGATAAGTCTTTTCACTCTCCCAGGGCTCATTTCTCTGTGGGCTCAGCTGCTCTGTTCTCTCCACAAGGGCAGCTGTAGACAGACTATCAGGCTCTCTGTCTCTCCCAGGGCCTCTGGCTGTGTCTATGGAAACATCTCTATTCCTCTGTGTTCTTCTCCCATGTGTTTACTTCCTGGGGCTCCAGCATAACAAAACCCCAACTCTTTCCTCTGTCATGTTGTTTTCTCTGTGAATCCCCATGCACCATGGGGGTGGGGACTCAACAGCCTACTGATGTGGCCTAATTAAAGCCCTAATCATAATTTAATCAAGTAAAAGTGACACCTCTGAAGTTAATTTAATCTAATATGCCCAGAGGAACAGATCAGTTTATAAACATAATCCAATATCTGTTTTTGGAACTCATAAACAATATCAAACTGTTACATGGGGGATATGATTCAATTCACCACATTTGGATTGAAAGAAATAATGTAGATAAATAGTTAGGTATGTATGCATGTAGGTAGGTAGGTAGATAGATAGAAAGACAGATAGACAAGAAATAACACAATATATAAGGGCATAGAATCTATGAAACAAACAAATCAAGCCTGAAGAAAGAAATTTGTTTCTTCCAAAATTATGTAGAAAGGAAAGAAAAAAGCACAAACCAAGCAGATATTTTTAAATCACAGAATAACTTAGTGGCATTAACCAAAATAAATGTGACTGAAATATTAAAAATAGCATAAAATATTAAGGCATTGCTTGTCAGATTTTATTTTTCAATTTAAAATCATACTCATTATGAAATACAATGAAATTATAAAGTTAGAAAAAGAAATAACATTTTAAAACATACCCCAATATTATAGCAAGGCTATATAGCAACAGAAATAGATTTTAAAGCTAAAAGCAAAAAAAAATAATAACATATAGGCTATAAGGAAATATCAAAAGGTAATATATAAAGATGGTCTCTATATATATTGATACATTTCAACATTTGACTTGTTAGAAAGTTTAACAAGTCAAAATCCACAGATAGCTAATACTGAGATTATCCATGAATAAAAAATTGGTTGAACTACAAGGATACATTGATAAATCTACCATCTTAGTGAGAAATTTTATCACAGTTTTCTCAGTATTTTGTCCAATGAAAAGTCAATATTAACAGTTATTACATATTAAATTTTTGTGGCATAACCATAAACTTAATCTCACGTTCATATTAGAAGCATGATCAAATAAATGGAGAATGCAAAATAACCAAGTTCAACTCCATTTTAATAATAGAATTAAAATTATTAATAAAATAGTTTTTGACCACAATTTCTCATTGGCTAACCGTCTTTTAAGCTTTTAACTCATCAGTTAAATACATACTATTGGGCTTTCCTTTGTATCTAATAATGGAAATGCCCCAATAGGATATTGTATTTCTATGGTTTTTTTGTGTTCTATTTTATTCACTTATCCTTACATATTCATATGTCTTTCCTCCTATCTACTTTGGGTTTATTCTGATCTTTTTCTAGCTTCCTTACAAAGAAGTACAAATTATTTTGCAAACATTTTTAA
Organism: Chaetophractus vellerosus; assembly: GCA_004027955.1. Lineage (NCBI taxonomy): Eukaryota > Metazoa > Chordata > Mammalia > Cingulata > Chlamyphoridae > Chaetophractus > Chaetophractus vellerosus. The sequence goes on from PVKH010022346.1 coordinate 7,625, forward strand.
AGCTACATATTATTTTGCTCTCAGTACTGTTTTAACTGCATCTCAGACATTTTAATATGTTGATTTTCATTTTCATTTTCTTCAAAATCTGCTCTTACTTATTTTCTGGCTTCATTTTGGGCCCCATATTAGTATCTGAAGGGGATTAAATCATATAACCCACAAAGAAGCACACTCAGGACTCAAGCCCTAGACCTGTGGGTGTGAATTCTTCTGTAAATAAGACTTTTGAAGATGTTATTAGTTAAGGTGTGTCCAAAGTGGATGTGGATGGGCCTTTAATACAATATGGTTTAAATCCTTATAAACAAAAAAAAATTGCACACAAAGAAATAAGACATGGGTGAAGCAACGGGACCTGGAAGAAAAAGGAGAGGACATTACCTTGTGCATTACCATGTATTGGAAAAGCCAAGAACATCAAAGATGGCTCACTAGCCAGAAGACAGACCCCAGGTAAAAGCAAGCCTTCTAGCCTCTGAAACTGTGCATCAATAAATTCCTGTTGTTATGCCAACCAACTCTATAGTATTTGTTTTTTCAGCTAGAAACTAACACAATATCCATACTATAAGAATTCCAGTAGAAAAGTAAAATATAAATGGAGAGATGGATATCAAGTAGCATAACTAAAAATATCCATGATTTCATGAGAGAAGGTAAAACTTTATTTTTAGAACCACAAAGGATACAAAGAAATTATTGAAGACAGGAACAAGGTGGAATGGATTCTTCCATAAATATAGTGACATAGTATAAAAATAATATGGGTTGGGAAGCTAAAAGCTCCTAGAGAGCTAAGAACTTTGTTTCTTTCCTCTATCTACCAATCTATTGATCTATTTATCATCTTTCATATATCTATATACATAGTTAACCTAATTTAAATGATCAAAGGGGCTTCAGACTCAGGTTATATAAAGTTTCAAGTATTTTATATCCATCTAAATTAAAGGACACAATAATGATATGTTCAAAGCACATAAGACCTCAGAAGGCTCATCTCATTAAAATGTTCTCTGAAAATAGTTGGAGTAATTCAAAAATTAAGAATAAATTTGAAATTGGAAAATATGCGTGTGTACATGTGTGTCAGGATTTGTATAAAACAAATAAAATATTGTGGAGTCTTCCATCTCCATTAAGGATATGGAAAAGTTATAAGAAACCATAACTCTCACTGTAAAAAGCAAACAAACAAAAAAAGTATGACAAGTATATAAGTGCCAAAGAGGTGCTGATGCAATGTATCAGAAATCTTTTGGCTTTTATAAAGGATATTTATTTGGGGTAAAGGCCTACGGTTACAAGGCCCTAAAGAGTCCAATTCAAGGTTGCTTTCTCACCAAAGCCAGTGGCCATGTATTAAAGTAAGATGGTCCCTGATCTCTGCAGGGTTCAGCCTTCCCTTTTGGGCTTCCTCTCCCTCAGCTGCAGACTTGCAGAGGCCTTGTCTTCCAGGGCTTCCTCTCTCATTTCTTTCCAGGCCTTCTCAGCTATTCTGTTCTCTTCCCAAGGTCTGCTACAAACCTTTAGTAGAATGGCTCATCTCTGTCCAAGGCCCCAGGATAAAAAATGACAGAGCACTCTTTCTCTTCCCATGTATCTTCTTGAGTGAGTGTCTGTTTATATCCACCCACCACAGAGGTGGGAACTCAACCTGAGTCATGTTCTACTGATGTGGTCAAATCGAAGAAAGCCTTCAAAGCAACCTTAACAGGTAATCTAATCAAAGTCCCCTCAATTGAATTCTATATAATCAAAGTGTATCACACCCAGAGAAACTGATTAGTTTACAAACATAATCTTTCTTTTTTTGGAATTCACAAAAATAATCTCAAATTGTCACAATAAGCTACATAATCGTGGGGTTTTTAAAAGTTTTTTTGTAACTATTTAATTGTCACTGTCTGAGTCCAGAGCAGCATGAGTAATTGGGGATAATTGTGTTTTATACATCTTTATTCCACCAGAGATTTCAGAACATAAGTAACTATAGCCAAACTGAATTCCAGAAGTGATAGCCCTACCTATGAAAGAAAAAAATCACAGTTGATCTAAGTCCCAGGTTGTTGAAGTGGGTGGAGGAGTAATCATTCATAATTACAAGGAAAAATTAGAAGAAATTGTGGGCTGCAATGACATTTGAATTCTGATAAGAATGAAACATAGAACAAGTCATTACAAGTTTATCAAATTTTTTTCATTTGTCTTCACCAACTATTGTTCTACCCTCCACAATATGAGGAAAGAGAAACAGAGAGATATCCTGATAAAAATATATTCAGGCTGAAGGGAAATATCAAAAGGTATTGTTTAAGTTTGTTGAAGGCTGCTGGGAGCAATATACCAGAAATTGATTGACTTATACAAGGGGAATTTATTAGGTGAAAAGCATAAAATTCTAAGGCTGTGAAAATTTCTAAATCAAGGCATCATCAGAAGATTCTTCTGGACCCGCAGTTGTGGGCTCAGGCACATGGCAGGGTCATCTCAGCTCTCCCCTCTCCTCCAGACCTCTTTGCCTCAGCTTTGGGCTATTTGGTCTGTGGCTCTTTTCCCTCCAGTTTGTCAACTTCTGGAGGCTTCTTTCTGTATCTGCAGCTTTCCTCTTTGTGTGTGGCTTTTTATTCCTCTATTTATAAAGGACTCCAGTAAGATGATTTAGATCCACCATGGGCCATGCAATCTAATCAGTCTGTTAACTCAAGTAATTTAATCAAAAGATCCCACCTGCAATAGGTTTACACACACAGACATGAACCAGCTCCAAGAACAGGATTTTCTGCGGTCCACAAAAGACTCAAAATACTACGGGTATCTTGCATACGTGTGATGGAATAAAGAGCCCAAAATGGTAACATTTTTAAAAAGCTTAGTAAAGCCATAAATATATAGAGATTTAAATGGATTGAGTAAAGAAGGAAACAATTATCTGTTCAAAGTACATTTAGAAATAATGTATTATGGAGTTTACAGCATGTAGAAAGCACATGTAGAAGTAACTACAAAATGAGAGTGCTCAAAATGTTGAAGATAATTTCCTGATTTTATGTACTTATTTATATTTATATTATTTGATATTTGTTCCTCCAGTCTTGCTTTTTTAAAATCAAAATGTATAATCTACTCAGAGAAGAAAAAAATACCAGGACCAGAAGAACAAATATTAAAGGTTAAATAGGAAAAAAATGCCAATGTGGTAAGCATAAACCCACAGTACAAAGAATTACATTAAGTGTAAATAAATCAAGAAATTTCCTCTTGACTCTTCTTTAGTTGCATTTGTGTTTTCCTTTAATTTGAAAGTTTATAGTTTATATTTAGTTATCTAGTAGTTGTCTAGTGGTTATATTTATGAGTATTCATACCTATCATATATTTTATACTCATTTTTCCTATGTATTGTCTATGGCCACCTTATGAAAAATGAAATTAATAAAATTTCTTTCTAATATCTTTGCTTTTTTAATATAATATATTTAAATCACTCATATCTGAATTATCATTAATGGAAAATATCTACTGACCTACCAAAATGAGAAATAAGTATTTAACATGCCAGCAGTTTTTATTGTTTTCTCCTCCCCTCTTACTAAATTAAAAATAAATGCCTGGATGTATATATTCATACAATATTTGTATAAATATGTAATATAAATTTTTATACTATTATGGTTTATATTTGTTTCCTTTACACATATCCTGTAAGCCATGAATCTTTTCTGATGGCATTTTAGAATAAATTAAAAATAACCTGGTACCCCATTTAACAGCTTTATGATCAAGAATGTATTTATACAAGTTTGTATCTGTCTAAAGTGTCTAAAGTGGAAGATAAAAATTTGTTCATGGTGAAACATCCTGTACTTCACAAAATATGGTTTCCAGTAATTACATAGATCAAGCTATGTCCAGGGGTTGTCCAAGCCTTATGTGTATGGCTGTCTAGGAATGAGACAATCATTTTCCTAGAAGTCATATAACAGTAAAATTTTAGAAATTATACTTTTGAATATATATTTGTTACCAATTTCCTTCTCAAAGTAATGAAAAATGCTTGTATTTTGCATCTCATTTGTTCAATTTATTATTTTTCTTCAATTTTCATTTTAGTTTTTGATAGTTTATCTTTTCCATTTAATTTTGCCCACATACCTCAAGACTGTTTTACATATATATGTATATGTCTTTGATTGCAAATTTATATGTCCCTGTATCCCTTCTCCCTTTTTCTATTATTTCAAATGTGATCTTATTGGCTTACTTCTTTCCTTCCTTACCAATGCTAGGTGATTTTTCACATTATGCTGTGATTTTCTCTATTTTAATGTATTCTAAGTAAAAAAATCTAGTTTAAGAATGCAGTATTTCCTTATTCAGTCCTTTGACTTCTTCGAAAATATTTAGTTAGGTTTTTAAAAAATGCAGTCATTTTTCAATGATACTGATTATTCAAATGAGTTTTGCTTCTTGTTAGTTTCTTTATTTTACACTTTTTTAATAGCTACCATACCTTTTCAATGTCAATTATTATTCATATTAAAAAGAGGAGATTTCTTTCTGTGCAATTTATTTCCAAACTAATTATTCTGGGAGGACCTAAAATATTGCTTTTGAATAGTTAAGTGATCTCCAGGAATACCTTAAAAGATTGTGACTGTAGGCATTTCTTTCTTTCTCTGTGTATGTGTATGCCTGTGTGTGTTTATGCATGAGCATGTGCATTGAATTAGCCTTTACTTTCTGTTGATAATAAATATGGGCAAGAGAGCTTGCCACCCACAGTTAATTCTATGCACTGTCACTTGGTTAAACCTTTTAGTGAAATTACATGACTACTGATTTCCTCTTCCATCAACCCCTCCCTGCTCTCCCACTTCTCTGATCCATTCAAACAGGGATCTTTGACTTTGGTTTTCAAGGTGTGCAACCTACAGTTGCTAACCTCCTTAACTTGCTAACATATCTTTATTTCTGAGATACAAGATGTCCTCCCTGTACCTTCCTTCATTCTGCAGTGCACTATTTTTCTTAATTTAACTTGACAATTTTCTTCATACTCTTATAATAAAGATTAGAGCTTGACCTATTTTAAAGCAAGATAGAATTAATGTATCCTGTTCCCTTCATTTTAGTTGGATTCAAAGAAAGGAGCCAATGCTGTCTTTCCTACATTATTTTAAATCCAGAAAATTTTATAACATATAATTATATCTTGGAATCTCATTTATTCTACACTGTTTTTGTTACATTTAAATTTTCAAAAAGTATTAAGCCCCTTCCTTATAAAAGAACACTGTGACATGAAAAATGAGTAAGACATAGTTCACTTCCTCAAGTTACTCACAATTTACTCAGTGAGATGAACACATATACATCTAATCACAATACATGTCAGAGTGTGATCAGGTCTAAAATCATAATTGATAAAGACACAATAATGATTTGGTAAAATAAAAAAGATGACCATGGAAACTATCATATTTCTTTTCCAAGTTATGAAATTATGACAGCACACCATAAATATTCTTATCAAGTTACCTCATTAGGTCTTAAAATATTTCATTTAAATTTACAATGCTCTGGAAAGACCTGCTGTTGTATCACTCTGAATACTGTAAATTATTCATGAGTCAGCATTTTTCATGTTAAACCGAAGTTGTAAAATTGTCTGAAACATGGCAATAATTAATCCCATACCAGTCAAAGATTTTTCTCTCTAATCCTTTCACTGTCATTTCTTTCATGTCTCATTCTAATAGACCAATGTAATGTATTTATGGCTTGGCAGGTGAAGGGCTATGATCGATATTTGTTGACATTTTTGGATTCACATGCAATCACCAAATGGTTATTAATTTTAATAATTGGAATTTTAAGCCAATTTATATTGTATCAAAGTATAAAAATTATTTCACAATTCTATGTCCTACTTTGTAGTACTCATGAGCAAATGTCTGTGAATTTTGTATATATTCTTACTTTTTCACATACTTTAATTACACTCAAGAATGTTGTAAACTGTTTTCTCTGAAGGCTATTCTTTTACAAACACAATGTTGATGCTTTCTCTGTTTAACTAGGAAACATTTCTCTTTATCAGATAGCTTGATATTTCTTGTAAAAGTGCCATTTTTTTCGAAGCAGCATAGGAGATATACTTTATTCTTCCCTCAATTCCCCATCACTCATATCATGAAATTATATACCAATTCCAGAGATATTTTATACCTTGTATTTTATGGTAGAAAAATCAATGATGTTTTGGACATTTGTTATTCTGATAAGGAAGTCTAGGCACCCTAACCCCCTCAGCAGGAATTCATGGCTTTAGGGAGACAACTTCCCCTCTCCACTTTCTCCTCTCCTCCCCTTTCCTCCATGGAATGACTGCCTTGTTAGCAACATAAGCACTCCTAGCCTGCTCCCTTTGAACTAAAATTTACAGTTCTCAAAAAAGGATGGTTCTCCCT
>PVKH010022347.1:0-14119 GCA_004027955.1 Chaetophractus vellerosus
TACCCATCATAGTCTTCAGCCTTTCTCCCTCTTCACTTTTCACATACTACCTCCTTTTCCCTTCCTTGTATCCAATCCCTTCTCCTCTGATCTGACCTTATACTCCCTCCCTTTCCTCTCCCCTTTCTTCCTCTTTGATTTTTTTTCCCATGGTGAAAAATTAAAGAAGAAAAGGTATCTTCAACAAGCTGATCCTTTTATTTGTTCCTGGTGGAATTCTGTGCATTTCAAACTTCTGAAGAAAAGGAATAATTCTTATCCCCACTGAAAATATATATTAAAAAAACAATATATGTATATTTTAAAGAGTAGTGACTCTTTCATCAAAACAAGGTAGTTTTCCCCTTCCCAGAAGGTTTGTTGGAGAATACACACTGGGGTCTGAGACGCCTCCTTTTTTGCTTTATATTTTCTATAGGGAATTCCAGGAGGCTTTAAAATAAAGAAACCAGGCTTGGGGAGCTTGATATTTGAGCCATGGTGGGCAAATCATTTAACTTCTCAATCAGTTTCCCCATCTGTAAAATGGGGTAGATTACTAATTTCATTTTTTCAATCATATTCATCCATTGTATGTCAGGCACCATTATAGCTAGCAAGTATACACAAATAAATGAATTAGGACACCCTACTTTGGTTGGAAAAAGCAAACTTTACATCTGCATTATCTTTAAGAAATAATTTATTATTCATTATTTTCCCCCCATGGCAGTGAGGGAGGAAATGACAAGGAAAGTCAATGTTTTCTGACTCACAAATGAATTCAGGCCACTTATATACTGGTGAAGTTATAGAGTAAATTCTGTGTAGTAATTGAGAGAAGATTAAATTTCATTAGAGAAAACTGTAAGCTTTTAAAGCCTGGATATTACAAAGAAATTTTTTGCAAACAAACTAGCCAGAATAGTTTCATAATAATGAGATTTAATATAAAGAATCATTGTACAGAACAAGACCTTTACCCCAGAGATGATTGATTGATAGACAGCTAGCTTGACAGAGAGATAGATAATATCTGTCTCAAATTGTTTTAGAAATATTTTTCAATTTTCATTGAAAATTTCATTTAATCTCCTTAGTCCAAGTGTGGAATGAAAGTAAATTGCTTCTTAATTTTGCAGAGATTGGTGGGGTTTCTAAGACTTCAGGCTTACTTAGCTTACCTTCAATTGTTAGATAGAAGCCAACAAGTTAGCTCAGAGCCCTGACTCCTTAAACATCTATGACAAAATATTCTATTCTCTTACATTATATAATGACTGTTTATTGAATTCATAAACTCTGCCTTCAGTTTGATCTCTAGCTTGCCTTCAATTATTTAAAAGGAGTTTCTGTTTTCTATTTTGCTTACTTCTCAAGAGTTCATTGCACTTTATAATCTTTCCAATCTTTTTCAACTTAAAATTCTGTGATTTTACAATTTTGAATAGCCTTCTTATTTATTTACTTGTAAAGTGAGGTTGCCTTTCTACTCTACTGCCTGGTCAAATGCTTATATGGTAAAGAATGCTTGAATTTCCATTGGAAAGTAAGTCTCTTTCTATTTCTAAACTGGAGTGCCTTTTATTTTGTTTGAATGCATGCTACTGGAAAATTTTGAGATAGCACAAGGTTATTCCAGCATTCTCTGGTGAAGAAGGACGCAAAGATCTAGAAATGATGGTGTTGTTTTACAATATGAAATAAGCCAATACCTGTCTCCTAGATCTTTCTTTTGCCATTAATTTACTCTCCTTAGACCCAGTGTGGAAAGAAAGTAAATTGCTTCTTAATTTTGTCAGAGTTTGGTGGGGTTTTGAAGACTTCAGACTTATTTAACTTACCTTCAATTGTTAGATAGAAGCATTTCATTATTTATATATCCATGTGACTCAGATTTATAGTAAAATAGGTAGATCTTTCAAAGAAATGATAGCTGTGTTGGTAGCTATGTACTTAAACACTTTGGCATCCAGATTAATATTTAATATAATAAATCTCATAAAATGCCAAAGTTTATTTCAAAGAAAAATTTTGACTTTTGTCAAAATCTAAAATGTAAATAGATCAGTCTCTGTCATAATTATTATTCTTAAATAAAGCTGCAGGGTTTCCCTTCCCCTATTAAATCCTAAATATAATCTCACCATGTTAATACAGCCATTAATTTTCTAATCCTCACAAAAACTCTTAAGATTTCTCAATGCATACGTGCTTGTTTCTGAGAAATAATTTTAATAGAATTTATAGTAAACGAAGAGTTAGAGATAGACAATTTAATGAGGTCTGTTAGCTAGGGTATGTGGAAATGTGGAATAACTTTCCCTGCCTCTTTGCACAGAAAACTTGAGGCAGATTCAAGATACGTGTATATATATCTTATGGAAATAAGATATTTATAGTTCCATAATAACTGTGGTGAGAGAAATAAATAGGTCTATCAGAGAGAGTAACTTGGGGATCCATTGAAGATAATGTAGTCAGTGAAGGCCAATTTTGAGATGTGACCTCTGAACTGAGCCATGAGGGTTGAGGTCACCATGGCTATAGGCGGAATCCAGTGAATGACATTGTCATCATCAACTAGTCATGTAAGTCAGAGATGGCTGATGATTCCTTTCCTTTACCTCCTACAGCTAACCAGACACTAGGCTTATCTAATGCACTTGTAAATCCCTCTCAGGTCTGTCTACTTCTCTTCACTTTTTTCTGTTCCCACCTTACTAATGGAAGCCACGGCCCTCTTTTGCTGTAACCTCCATAGCAAGTCTTCGTTTATTAGCTCCTGAGCCCTCTAATTCATTCTCCTGAGTTTTCTTTCAAATACAAATCTGATCCAGCCACTCTAACTTATTTAGACTCTTTATTGTCTTCTCATTGTTCTTAGAACAATTCCCAACATCTATACCATGACTTCCAAAGGGCACTACTTAATCTCTACCTGCATAAACTCCAGGTACGGGGTCTCTTTGTGCAGTTTCCCTAACACCCCATGTCTCCACCTCATACAAGCCGTTCTCTCTGCCTTGAAGCCCCTACCCTCACCCAAATCTAATTCCTTCTTTTCCATTCCTTCTCAGATTAAATGTTCTTCCCCAGAAGATTATTCCATAAATCCCCAACCATTTAAAATGACTATAAACTGCACTACTATGCTAGCTAACAGACCTCATTTCATATTGTACTCACCAAAATTAAAATTAAATAATTGTACAATTAATTTATTAACACCTATTTCCCTTGCTAGTACGTAAGTTCTATGTTTCTGGGAACCATTTTTTCACCACTGATCCCCATATCTTAGTACAGTACTATTAGAAATTCAAGTTTTGGTGAAAGAACAAATGAACATATAGGCTGGATGAACTATAGGCTGAAATATATCCTATTAAAAAAACCAACCAGATTTCATATATATTTGCATACATACACACCTAGACACACCATTTATGTGATGTAGGTATCAACATTTGGTCCTAAAGTTGCAGCAAATTTGGTTTTTCTCTTTTTGTATCTATGGTACCCTGTCTTCCCAAACCATGGTTATTCTCGACTTTGCATATAGCATCCCCTTGGCATATCTCCCCACCAGTCTCTGCTCACCCTCACATTAGTTTTTAAGGCTTCATCTAAGTTTTACCTTCTTTTGCCCTCATACCCCCCTTTAGGTGTGTATTACTTCTCCCATCATACCTCATATACAATTTGTTAATACAAAACAGTGTTGAATTAATGTTATCTGCTTTTACACCTCTCCTTCTCCCACTGCTAGAATGAGAGCTTCTAAGGGCAAGAAATGTGTAAGATTTATCTGTATTTCCTCAAGAGATAACAAGGATTTTTGGTTGTTGGATGAATAAGTGACTTGTGCTATGATTTGTTAAATTTGAAGATAGAGGAACAGAAAGAAAAAATAATATTTATACTAATTTTTACTTTACTTTAAAAAGCCTACTTTTCAGATAAACATTTTATAACTTATGTGTACTTCATTTTTTTCCTTACAACTTTTTGTGAGGTTTTAAGGGATACTTTTAAATCATTTCATGATTGGAATATGTGAATTGGGTATGTGTGTTTGCATCCCTGCTCAGGTCTACTTTTAGTCAAGTCCTATCTCATGATTTATGAACATATACATAATATAGCCAGATAAAAACTTATCTTGTTGCTAATGTGGTATTAATTAGATTTATTCTTTATAAATAACATTTATTGGGTTTTTTTTGTTTGTTTGTTTGTTTGTTTTTTTAAAGATTTATTTATTTTATTACATATCTCCCCTTCCCCCCCGCTGCGGCGACGCGCCGAGACTGGTCACTGCAGCGACGCGCCGAGACTGGTCACTGCGCAGGCGCAGCTTTCCCCGCTTGTGGGCGGCTTCTGCTTCCATTCACAGCCGGCTTTCAGTTCGCGGGTGGCTGGCTGCGCTCCATTCGCGGGTGATCTGCCCTGCCCGTGGCGGCTTTTGCCCTGTCCTTGGCAGCCCCATGGGGGCTTGCCATTCTCAAGGCGGTCTGCCCGCTAGGAGAGGTCCCCAGGAACCGAACCCGGGGCCTCCCATGTGGTATACCGGCGCCCTATCCACTGGGCTATCGAGCCGGCCCCATAAATAACATTTATTGAATGTTAAATGTAGCTAATGTTTTTTAGATAATCCATTAGCAACTTTCTTTTTTGACTCACTGTTTTTCAAAACTGCTTAAGAACTGTTAATTTTGAAAATGTCATCCACATTTTCAACTTTTCAGTGCTATGCATAAAGAAAAACTTTAAATTTTTTATAAGAAAATTATATAGACCTTTTTCACCTTATAATACTAAACATAATGCTATACAACTATACAGCAAAAACAAAATATATTTAAAATGTGAAAAACCCATTGCTCTTATTTATTTTTGTCTAATAAATAATTAATAATTTTGCCTTTCATAATGTTCACTAATAGATGATATGTAAGTCAGGACTTGAATCTTCAATTTTGAAGATGCTGTATTTACAAAGAAAACATATTGCCTAGTTCAGCAGCAGTAAAACTTTCTTCACCATGACCCATTTAAATGAATCAAAAGACCCCAGAGTTCTGAACTACAGCAGTTTGAGTCCAGCCCCACTTCTGGTAGCCCATGGCTCTAGTTTCTGGGCTTCTAGGTTCTTGGCTTATATCACATACGAGAGTTTAAGGACACGCCAGAGGGTAGGGTAGGAGCAAAGAGTTTATTAAGAGACAAGAAAACAAGAAAAGTACACAGTCCAAGGCATGGACCGTGGGCATACTGCAGAATAAGATGCACGTGTGGGGCTCCAGGTCAGAACTTTTTAAAGTCTTTCCACCTTCCCTTTCATAATGTTGGGGCAGGGCCCAAGCTGTTTGCTGTTCTGATTGGTTGCCCCACCTGTTAATTCTAAGGAGCCAATGGTGAGGCCTTTTGAGGGTGTCCGGGACTTTGCCTTGACTCAACAGGATCTCATGGGTCTAAGGGGATCTCGTTTTTCCAAACAAGATCTTATGGCCAGGGCCTCTCAGGGTCCTTCCATCAGTCTTCTTCTCAACAGGTTTCCAGAAAGGGCCTTACAGCCTTGTGGTCTGTCCGCCATCATGCCTGCCGGGCCAGCAACCTTCCCCCTTTCACTATACTAACCTGCCTTACTTTGGTTTCTGCAAACACAGGGCCTTGATGGAAGTAGTCCTGACCTCCATAACCTAACATTAAAATAGTTTTAGTTGCTTAGTTGATAAACAAAAGTGCCCAATTTATTTTGAATTGAAAATGAAGCATGAAACTGAAAGTTTAGAATTAACAATTATGATTACAACATCTTTAGATAGATGCCTTTACATTATAAAATGGCAAAAGGATAATATCTGAAATTGCTGAAACTGGCTGGATTTGTTCTAGACCTGCTATTGTGATGGTTATTCTAAACAGCTGTCACCCCTGTTTATGGTTACTCTACACTAGCGTCACCATTGTGTATACTTACTATTGAGATGATAATTCTAAACTGACCTTACCTTTGTTTATGTTTTTTTCAGAACTAGGCTCACTCTTGTGTACACTTGTCATTGTGGTGGTAACTGCTCTACTCTGCCTGTTTGAATCTATAAAAACTCCTGCTCCCCTAGTTTAGGGAAAACGGATTTGAGACACCTAGTCTCCTGTCCTTCCACCTGCATTAATAAACCTGCTTTCTTTCATGACCCCTTGGGTGTGACTCAAATTCATCTGCTCCAGGCAAGAACCCAGAGGGACACCTATGCGATTTCCTTCAATTCCACCTTTTTCTAATAGAAAAAGTATTAGGTGGTAACAAGGAAATAGAAGGAAACAATAATAATAGTGATAATAATAATGGTAAAACAATTACATAAGAACACAATGATCAACAAAATTAAACAATAGAATTCTACAAATATATTTATTATTATAAGAATTGCAGAGGTTGAAACTGAAAAAAAAAAAAAACAATGCATTATCAATGGAGAATTCATTGAAAGAGTGTCCCTTTATAAATTTTTTTAGAATTTTAGCAATCCACATATTCACAAGCACAGTATAAGTTTTGCAAGGTTACCAAGAAGTACAAATTTACTTCTTGATAAAATACTGAATATTAATTCTTAGTAAATACTAGCATCTTATTAATTTAATTAATATATACTGAATTTTAGTCATTGATTTTCCTCGATTACCAGTACATAACCCAATTGAAAGTCAAAAATAAAATGTGTAGATGATACCAAGCAAAAGTGGATTCTAGCCCGATGCATTTTAAAGACCAGTTCCTGAAACACTCGGGTTTCAAAGAGAGAAAAAGTTTAAGCTAGTACATAGCAAAGATCTCAGATGGCCTGATGGCCTAAAAGTCTGTCTTCCTGAACTGTGGTAATTCTGATGGTTTTATAGTATCCAGGTTTAGCAGGCTTAGGCTAATGAAAATTGAGGTGGGGCTGGCTCAGGTTCAAACTATCTGGGGATAAGGGGTAGAAAATGGGGGTCATTTACAAGGTTTTTTTATGGATTTCAAACGGGAGAGCGAAGTGGATACCCTTTCAATAGAAATAACCATAAACAAAGGTAAGATCAGTCTGGAATAATCAGTTTCAGTAATTTCAGGTATTAACTTTTGAATATTCTATAATATGCTGGAGAATAAAAAACATCTATGTAATAATTTAGTAATCTATAATCATTTGTTAATTCTTAACTCTCTGTTACACAGATTACAATCACATTCATGTCACTTTGTGACTTAAAAATACCTTCATGACTCACCAGTGAGCCGTGAATGTTACTTTGATCTATACTGAATTTGTTACATCCTTATCCTTAAAACCTATGATGTATTTCATTTGGGTCTTACAGTTATCTTAGATATATAGCCCCTAACTATATTTTGCAGATTTACTAAATTTAGTGTGGGTGTTGTGTGTTCTTAAGGAATTTTAAAAATACTAATTAACTATACAATAATAGATAATTTGTTCTGTGCATTTAAATATACATACATACACACATATATAATTAAAACATATTATGTTTATTTATTTTTATAAGTAATGTGTTTATATAGTGTGTTTATATTCTACAAATACCATGCTAATATATATGTATATATATTTATGTTTGTATCTGCATTTATTTTAACTCAATAATGCATCTTGAAGATTTAACAGTATAGCTCTGCTTCATACTTTTAAACTATGTACAATATTCCATGGTAAGTATAGACATTAACATTTTTATATAGCCATAACCCATTTTGTTTTCTATCATAAAGAAGCTGGAATGAACATTTTTTAATATCTCTTTTTGACATCTCTGGTTATTTTGTAGGATTGATAGTGATAAGAGATATCTCTGACTTATATGGTATTCCTATTCCAAAGTTTAATGGACACTGATAATTTGCTCTGCATAAGAGCTACACAAATACAAACTTCCTCCAAAACTTTCTAAGGGTCATATCCCATTTCCACACCCCTTGCCAACACTTGTTACCAAACTTTACTTTTTAAATTAGATGCTACTATACACATGACAATACAATTTTAAAGAAATTAGGTGTTCTAAACACTCCAATTTATTCATTTGTTTCTTTAACATTCAATCTTACTACAACTATTTATTAAGCATCCCTGAGTAGATATCAATAAACCATTTAAAAGTTTCAATTATACATCTTGCAGCTTTCTGAATATCACTATGTAGATAGCCTTACAAATTCTGTCCTCTTCATTTTGTGATCCTAAGTTCTATATTGGGCTGCCTTAAAAAATGAAAACAAAACAAACAATTTCTTAAATAATCACACTATTACATATTTAGAGAGTAATAGGTGCAAGTTGAACTTTGGAAAGATACATATTAAGCCATTAACAATCATTATATCGAAGAAATGAAAGTATAGACACAAAACAAGAAGCATTCATTATTTTATGTTGCACATATGTATATTATTTAAATTTCTTACAATTTTGTTTTATTAGTTTAAAAATGATAAAACATGATAACGTGAAAAAATTACACTTTTTTTACCATGAGTTCATGAAGGCCACATTTTTTTTTTTACCTTTCTTATAAATTAATATATACTCCTATCTTTTTATTACTCAGGACTATCAAAATTTCTCAAATGATCATGGGGTATTGGTCTTCATCTCTTTGAACATCTTTGGAGTGTTGAAAATGTGATATATTTTTGCAGAATATGCTTTAAAAATCAGATTGTAGTTTCAGAATAGGAAAATGCTAGAAACTAGGCCATAGTTTGCTCTCAAGTGCTTTGAGAGCAGAATCTTCCCTTTATGTTAGTAGGAAGATGAAATCCACTTTGAAAAGCAGAGATTTTATTTGGGGTGAAATCTTCACAGAGTTTAGCTCATTGTGAAGTAAGTGCTAAACTGGACACAATGGAAATTTTCTACTTACCTCTGCAAACTTAGAATATGCTTGGTGATTCACAGCATATTCTCATCAAAGTCCAGTTAAGAAACTCACAGGGATTTAGATACTCAGAGAATTGGGTAAACTTTAGACTTAAGCACCCAAATGGATAATTAAAGTGAGAATAAGTTTGAGAAGTAGGATTTGCAGTAGGAACTTCCTGAAGGCTTGCAATAAAAGTCAGATTTTGAAAAGAAAGATGCGTTAGCAAGAAAAATTGGAGAGTATAGTCCAGGTGAAGATGGAGTTTAATAACTGTTTCTTGCTTTGATGATTATAACTTTGACAAAAACAATAGTCAAAGGAGACACAAAATTATTAATGTTAGATCTCTTTCCTTTTTATTTCTGTCTTTAAAATTGTAGTTGAAATCTGGAGAGACAGCTGCTAACATTGCTAGGGAGCTTGCTGAACAGACAAGAAATCATTTGAATGCTGGGGACATCACCTACTCAGTGCGAGCCATGGATCAGCTGGTAGGCCTCCTAGATGTACAGCTCCGGAACTTGACCCCAGGTGGAAAAGATAGTGCTGCACGCAGTTTGAACAAGGTAAGGACCACAAGTTATGTGTATCTTTTAAGCTGTGGTAAAATCAGTGAGATTTCCCTGCTTCATTTTACTCTTTCTATAGAATCAGGGCATTCTAAAGAGACTCACCAGGTATAGTCAATTAACACCATTACTTCATTATTTTATTATACTATGACATTATAAGTAAGAAATAATAACCTCGCCATATATATTTCAAATCTACAATTCTGTTTTACATGGTCAGGTTCCTTTCTGTGGTATGCTAAATTCTGTAAGGTTAACATGAATAAATGCAATTTATTTTGCCTTCTTTTCCTCTCAAACCTTTATATCAAAACAAATGACAGTAAAACAAATGTCAGTCAATATGTAGGAATTCAGAAAATGAGCAGCAATGAGAAGGGATATTAGTAACCCATTCTAGACATATTAAAATGAGATAATTTAACCTAATTAGTATTTCTTTTTTAAAATAATAAGAGTAATTAAATTTTTAAGTTTTACTTCCTATAATAGCTTTTTGTTTTTAATTGCTCATTAAAACTTTAGATTTTGGATTGTGCAAAATGAAAATAATTCATTTTTTTATTTCAAGGAAATAAATACTTAGCTGCCTAAGTAGTAATATAAGAGGAAATTTAAGTATTTATGTAGCAAAATATCGCAAGGGCAGTAACCCCAGTGGTAAAAGATGTTAGAATTACTCCATAAAAGAACATGTGTTCCCTGAATGGTATTTGTGTAGTGGAGGAGATCAATTATTGAAACTAGATTTTAGGGCCTTGAATATCATGAAAGACTTACTCTTAAAAAAAGCAAGAATTTGTCAGTGACAGACTAAAGTTCTCCTAAGGAATGCACCAAATGAACATGCCCCCGTAGAAAGAAAATGACTTTGCAGTGTGGTCTTTTGGTATATTTAGCTCTTCTGTGTCCTATTGAGAGCTAAGGGTCTCAATCAAGGTGGAAGTAATTTTTTTTCCAGCATAGAAAAGCCAGATATTTTATCCGGCTAATACGGTTTTTCTTGCAGTTTCATCTCCAGGAAACAGGTATAGTTTTATCTACTAGATATAAAGTATTATTAGTTTTTTTCATGCCAGGCATAAAGGAATTTTTTTTGTCTTATGCCTCTGATAGAATCACAGCCAATCCCCTGTAGAATATAATCCAGAGCTGACTATATATTCTGGGCATGCTGTGATTTTAATGTGATATTACCCAGGTTGACTGGATACTATTAATTAATATTGCTGCCAGCTATTGTTATCATAATATACTGGAAGTAGACATTTCTATTAATGTTACATATCCATAACATGACTTGTTATAGCAATACTTTGTATCTTTATTTAAAAATGGTGTTGATGTCTGACATTATCAGGTAAAGCTGGCAATTAATGTCACATTCTAACTGGCTATAGCTAATCAGCTTGCCTACTCTGAATATCAAATAACTACTTAATAGGCAAATTTCCATTTGTGAAGCTTTTTAATGCTCCTTTTGTTTCCCATTTGACTCTTTTCAATTGTTTATATAATGTGGTTTGTCATATGTTAATTTGCATGATGGGGTAAGGAGATGGGAGGGCAAAGGTTATTCACATGCTTGCTGGCTTCTTCTCATTTCCTGTGTTCCCCACCATTCCCTGAAGCAGTTATAACCCATCAGATTTGCAGTCAACTGGGTACAAATCAATTGTGCTCCACACTGAAATTCTGAGAGTTTAGGGTCCTGAAAAACTATGATGCTGATGCGAATCAGTGATCCAAATGACAGCCTGGCAATCTACTTATACTCATTCCTCATTTAATTCTTTAGAGGAGTAACTGCTCTAGGCTCATTGAAGAGAGCATGAAATAAAGTTGGAAGAGTATTAGCCACACAAGGGCATCAGAATAACTGCTATTTAAAGCTGAGTGATTTTCTTCAACAATCAAGGCTGGGGATAGGGGAGAGCAGAGAAGGGAAACTACAACATAATTTATAAAATGGGAGGGTCTTTTATTTATACAGGGTAAATAAACTCTCATTAATTATTCAATTTATCACCAGGAAAATAATGTTTGGAGCTGAATATGAGTTGCTGTCCACCTTTTGCCCATAAAAACATCACTCTGTCTGCAAAATACATACAAACAAAATCAAGCTTCTTATCCCACAGAAGTTTCTAAAAAAGTTTTTTTTTTGTTCGTGTGTTTTTTTGTTGTGTTTTTTTTTTTTTGAAACTGTCAAATGAATTTATTCAAGAAATAAAAGCAGTGACAAATCAGGAGATAAATCAAATCCTATAATTAGAAGTTATCTCTTCATATTAATCCCTTAGAATCAAATAGTCATAATAAATAGGCATTTCTGTTTTTCTGATAAACAGATTTTTTTGCATTTATGGACATAAGGTTTGTGGTACACATAAAGCACATATGTAATCTGTAGAACACAATCTACCATCTTTGAAAATGGGATCAACACTTTTAATACACTTACCTTCATATGTCTTCATTTGTGGCTCATGAATTAATAACTAACCTGATATGAAATGGATCATTTCAAATGAATGAAGTATATTGATTTTTACTCCATTTCTTTTAAATTCACCCAAGATTTCTTTCCATCACTAACAGCTTTATACCATCCAGTTTTCACTTGGGTGGTTCTGAAAGGAGACTTGGCCACTCTTTTCCCAGCCATTGCTTACATATTGCTGCTGCTTAGCTTTTATTCTCTTCTAGAAAGTAGTGCACAACAAAATGAGGTGTTTTGTGTAGATGTGTTCTTTTATTTTTCTTGTTTTCTTCTGTCACTAACTTGTTTTTTCTATTCTGTGTTTAATCTGCTGTCTTAATGGATTCAGCTTCAGAAAAGAGAGCGCTCTTGCAGAGCCTATGTCCAGGTACTTTCTGCGTTTTTATAAATGTGTTGTTGAATTGTCACTGCTGGTGATAGCATGAATGTGCATCTGATAGAAAAATGATAATTTACCATATTTAACTAAAGGAATTTCAGGGAAGACTTGCAAGGTAGGAAAGGAAAGACATGAAAGGGTATGTGCTAAAAAGAAATCTGACAGAACCAATGTTCTGTCAAACTTGAGAAAACACAGACTAGAAGAGGGCAGAACTTCATGTATGAACATTGTGGTCATAACCAAGAGGTGAGTTTGGTGAAGTATATAAATCCCTAAGTTCTTCATAGAGGTAGGTATGAAAAGATATCATTTGTACATTGGGTCAGGCAATATTTGAGTAACAAGTCATTCAGAAATGACATTCAGCTTCCCAAGGGACAACAATAGTCTAGGATTTTTGGAGTGTCATGCTTCTGTACCAAAATGGAACTGCTTATTGGCTCAAGAAATGTTTGTGACTCTCTTGCTCTTTCATCCATTGTAAACATGACAATCTCAATGACAGTGTAATTTTTATCCATCTAAAATATTTATTTCTAAGCAAGATAAAAATCATCCCTATGCTTACGGGTTCTATGTGAAAGAAAACAATTCCAGAAGTGAGCTTTTGGATTCTTTATATAAAAAGGGTGGGAAGGCAAAGGGAAGAGGAAGGGAAAGGGAAATGGAAAGAGAAAGGGAAAGGGGAAGAGGAAGGGAAGGGAAGGGAAGGGAAGAGAAGGGAAGGGAAGGGAAGGGAAAGAAAGGGAAGGGAAAGGAATATATGAAACTGCATGACTGTAAATTTTATTATCAATGTATACAAATCATAGCAATTTTAAAAGGGAAAGACCAGCTGCATTTATAAAACGAGATGCTCTTGAGAACAACATTTGCAAAAATTAAACCTTATAAATTTATTCACAGTTAATCATTATGGGTCCTTGGATTTTATTAACCAAAACTCTTAAGCTAAAATGATGTAAATATTAAATATCAATTATTTTTCATTTATACCTTTCCAATGGTCTGAATTCTCACATCCAGTATCCTTCACAGTAGTATAGAACTGGGAATTGAATTTAAAATCAGGAAATGGTTAGCATAAATTAGTGAACATAAAATTATAGCAAAAGGAAGTAAATGGTCTTGGGGAAAGTTTATTCAAGTTCTGAAAAATGCAGTGCGGTTTTGTTTTTTTTTTTAACTTTTTAATTTTGAAATACTTTCAAACTTAGTACAGTTACAAAATAATACAAACCCCTTACAGAGAACTCCAACAAACCTCTATCCCCCGCAGATACAAAGATCCACCAATTTTAACATTTTGCCATATTTGCCATATCATTTTCTTTCTCTATTTGTCTCTCTGTCAATCCATCTATCTATCTTTCTATCTCCATCTGTCACAATAAAGTAAACTTTTTAATGAAGGGAGGATACTTATGTCTGCTAGCTATAGTCATTTGCTTAACTCTGGCAAATTCTTTTTCTTTCAGCTACCTCTTTTCTAAACTCCATACATAAATTTCTTCATATCCTCAACAAATAATAATAAACAAGACAGAGTCCGCCCTAGGATTTTACCATCTAGTGGACAATAATGATTATTAAATGCTGGTACATTAGTGCTTCAGATAAGTGAAAATACTATTGAGTAGATTTCAGCTTTCTTCAGTTAATCTCATCCTGAAAATGCATGCTGATTGCCTTGATTGGACTTCTGTGTTTTCCAAGTTTCCTCAGCATCGTAAGAACATATTACAAATG
>PVKH010022348.1:0-14112 GCA_004027955.1 Chaetophractus vellerosus
GAGGCGGGGAGCGGCCTGCGCGTCAGCCCTCCCCTCCTGGTCGCGGGAGGCGCTGGGATCGCGAGCGCCGGCTGAGGCAGCTGTGGGTGCTTCGCCCGCACGGCCGGAGCGAGGCGCTGGGTCCGCGGCGCGTCAGGTGCTCGCTCCCCCGGCGGTGGCGGCGGGAGGGCCTGGCCCGGCGGGGCGGCACCGGGCGGGCGGCGGGAGGGCACGCGCTGGCACGGCGGCGGGAGCTGGGCCTGCACGGTCCTCCCGCGGCGCGCGTCTCCTGTAGCCTCGCAGTTTTGCGTGATTATCGTTTTGGGCTGGTCTGCGGATGTGAATTTTGGTGACTTGCCTTCACGCACCGCTCACTGGTCTGGGCTCTAGCGGCAGATGCTTGGTGGTGTTATTGGCCATTGAGACGGTGGGCTTTCTGTTGTCCCAGTGCGTGCGCCTTGGACGTGAGGGAGGGGGTGACAAGTGATTAGGGCTGCTGTGACCATCGACTCCAAGGTCTTGCCAGGGTAGTCAGGAAATCGGGCGAATCCTGAGTGTGACTCTTACCTACACTGCAAGCAGAATTCCTGCTCCCTGTCTCCATCTTTTCTTTTCCTCTCTCCTCCCACCCTGTCCTCTCTCTCCCCTCTCCTCTCCTCCTCTCCTTTTTGGTTTTCCTCTTTTTACCGCATTAAACCTTGCGGGAGGTTCTTTTTAAAAATTTACAAAGCTTTAGGTCTTCATTCTTGGTATTTTGCTTGCAGGTCTGACAGCTGGGAGGAAACTGGAGGAAAGATGCCCTCTGATTCTTTCTGTCTGGCTGCCCAGGCTCGACTTGACTCCAAATGGTTGAAAACAGATATACAGGTGGGGTTTTGATATGCCTTTTTCTTGGTGTGTACCTGCCTCCAGATTTCAAGTTCTGGTGAAGGCTTTTTTTTTTTTTAAGGATATGTCACGGGGTATAAGTCGGATCTTGCCATATTAGAGAAGCGGGTTTATTTCCCAGAACATAAAATGTACGCCCTTTTGTCTGAGTTTTTATGGTTGTTTTTGTTGTTGTTTTTTTTTTTTAGTGGTTTTTATAGGTTATTATTTTTGGTAGGTGGTTATAATTACAGCCATTTGTAATTGCAAGAAGCTTGAGGTCTAGTTATGCAAATTTTTCCTATTATTACTTTTAAAGAAGTTTGAATCACTCTTACACCTTATCTTGGTTGACTGTTTAGTGATAGTTTTTGAGATGTTCAGTTAACCATGCAGAGAAAATTGAAGATGTGACATGCAGTGATTAATGTATTATGTCCTGCAGAAACTCCCTCACTTTATGGGATCCGATATTTGCATTGTTGTAAAGACAAGGGTTTGTTCAGATTAGTTGTTTGTTTTATATTTGTGACTGGTCTTTAAAAAGGAGTGCTCAGATTTTCACATCAGGATCAAGTGGAAACAGAATGTTGACCTTAGATTCTCTAATATGTGATTTGATAAGATAAAACTTGCACCTAAATTATTAAATCAATAATAACAGTTATATTGCAGTAAATTATCCTTTACCTCAAGCTAAGTTTCTTGCAAATGATTTGGAAAAGCTACTTTTGAAACTCCATATCATCAGCAAAAAGAAGTGTTTGAAAAATTTTATAATATCAATGTCGTTTCTCTTCGTCCTCTCTGAGGTTAACCACTTTTAGTATTTCTAAAGTCATCTACACTTTATAAAAAAATCTTGCATAGTACATGGCTGTTCATCAAGTTATGGAGTAGTAAGGAATTGATAAAAGATACTAATAGTTAAGCATTATTGCCCCTCCCTAATTTTTTTTTTTTCTAAACGGGTATTGAATACCAGGCAGATGAGTTTTCAGAATTGTGTTGTGGATGATGGAATTGTTATTAATGGTATAATGTTAGATAAGACAGAGGCCAAAAAATTTAAGAACTGTCAGAGTGGTCACTCTGGGTTTATTTTATTTAAACACTTTTATTTAACAATTTTTTTTCTATTATTTTTTTTTAAAGTGGGGTGGGGTGAGGCAATTCTTCTGCAATCTTGAGTAATTTCTTTTGAAATCTTGGTATTCGGGCAAACTCGTTTTAGGAATTATTTTTATATTACTGTTTATGTGTCTTGACAAATTAGTTGAAGTAAAGAAGTTTACCAAATAGTTTTTTTATATTTTTTTCTGGACTCATAATTCAGTAACTTCAAAATATGAGTTTTAGCACCTTAAATTAAAACCAGCTTAATGTCGAGTTAAGTGCCTGTAATGAATCAGGCTTAGAGTACTTGTCATTTCACTTTTGATTTATTCAGTATAATACACAAAGCTTGATCCTTCTTAGACATTTCCAATATTATTCACAGAGTCTTTCAAACTCCTCCTAGGAATAAGTGAAGAGAACTAGGTTTTGGATAGTGCACCAGAGGAAAAATGTGTTACAGGCAATGGAGCTATTTGATAATGTGAAAAAAGTGATTGGTGATCTTGATTTTATGTAGTTTCTCCAGCATTGCTTATTAAATGTGAGACATGAATGTAGTTATTAGCCTGAGGCAGGAGTTCTTTCTTTCTTTCTTTCTTTTTATTTATTTATATATCCCCCCCCCCCTTGCTGCTTGTGCTTGCTGTGTTCATCTTGCTTTTGCATTTTTCTGTTTCTCCTTGTCTCCCCCTGGTGCAGCATCCCGCTGAGTCAGCTCACCACGTGGCGGCTTGCCTTCTCAAGGAGGCCCCGGGAACTGAACCCGGGCCTCCCATGTGGTAAACCAGAGCCCTACCAATTGAGCCACAGCTGGTTCCCTGAGGCAGGGATTCTTAAGGGGTCCATGAGCTTGAATTGAAATTCAAAAAAACATTATTCTTGTGGGGACGTGTTGGTGCAGGTATGATATATTTATAAAATAGTACATGGTATAGTGTGGGTTTAGTAAGGCATCTGTGGTTTTCACCTGACTGGCAAAGGGGTCTTTGGAACAAAAAATGTTAAGAACCCCTGCCCTAAGGGATTGCTTAGACACGGATATCTATTGTGTATGAAATATGAGTTCATATTTCATATAGAAAAGTATGAAAGCCTTGTGCTGACAGGTTTTCACCCCAATCTTCTTGGGAATGCCTCTCCCACCTGGAGTGGGAAGCACCTTATCCCTTACTTGGGGCTTTATATTGGGCACAGAATTGACCAATGGTTAAAGAATAATACTTGAGATATGAAAGATGTTTCTTAGCCATAGGAATTAGCAAATCTATTTGCTAAAGATACTTTAGATTTTGAAACGATCTTGAAATTTTTAGTGACTTTAGAAAGGAAAAACTTTTGGATATTATGAAAACTTTAAACTATATATATATATCATAAAAAACACTAATCCTAGAATTTCTTGATTCTAGACTTTCTCTTTTTGGTTTGGGCTTACTTTTGTGGTCAGACGCTTCAGTCTAGGGCCCTGTCTCTAATGGAGTGCCCTGTATATGTCAGGCATATATTTGGTTTTTACATATATATCGTTCTTTAATTGTTCCAACACCCTTTTCTGATTGTTGTGTGGAGTTGCTGGAATTGCCATGATTTCCTCCACTACTCTCTTGAAGAGGAAATAAAATGTAGAGCTTAAGAGGTGCTACATCATCACCATTTTTTTAAATAGTAAAAGTCTTCCTTTCTAATGTGATTGGTAGTTTTCCACTTAACCAAAAAGTAAATTAACAAAGGGAACTGTAAAAAGTAGTATATAATACCTTAAAAGCCAAGCCTTTTATTCATAAAACATGTATGCATATTTGTTTACCACTCTTGCTATAAGGATAAGGCCGTATCTTCGAGTATGGGTCCAAGAATGGGAGTTATCATGCTCTTTCTTGCATAAGCTACACTCAGATGAATTCCCTACAGTTTCTGTATTTGGTTTATTTGAAGTGGAGCATGAAATTAGATATGTATGAAACAACTTTTTTTTTAAAAAACTTTTTATTTTGAAAGACACAGGAAATTGCAAAGGTAGTATAGAGAGGCACTGTGTACCCTTCACCTGGATTTGCCCTCTAGTCCCCCAGTTGTTACATTTTTTTTTTTAAGATTTATTTATTTATTTATTTATATATCCCCCCCCCCCTTGCTGCTTGTTCTCGCTGTGTTCATTTTTGCTTTTTCTGCATTCTTCTGTGTCTGCCTGTCTCCCCCTGTTGCGGCATCCCGCCGAGTCAGCTCACCGTGCGGCGGCTTGCGCTGCCCGTGGCGGCCTGCCCTGCCCACGGTGGCTTGCCTTCTCGAGGAGGCCCCGGAACTGAACTGGGGCCTCCCATGTGGTAAACCGGAACCCTACCAATTAAGCTACAGCCAGTTCCCCAGTTGTTACATCTTATGTAACTATAGTACAATATCAAAACGAGGGGGTTGACATGGGTACAATTTGTGTATGTAGTTCAATGACATTTTATCACATGTATATCTGTGTAACTACCACTGCAGTTAAGATACAGCAGGTATCTTTCTTTTTACCCCCTTATAGTTACATACTCTCCCTCCTTATTCCCCAGCATCTCTAAACCCCTGGCAACCACTAATCTGTTTTCCATCCTATAATTTTTTTCTTATTAAAAAATTTTAAAATTATTTTTATTTCATTTTATTTATTTCTCTCTCCCCGCCCCCTCGTTGTTTCCACTTGCTGTGTCTGTTTGTCTTCTTTGTTTCTTTAGGAAGCACTGGGAACCAAACTAGGGACCTCTGCTGTGGGAGAGAGGCACCTAATTGCTTAAGCCACCTGCTTTCCCTGCTTTGGTTGTCTCTCTCATTATGTTTTTCCTCTTGTGTCTCTTGTTGCGTCATGTTGTCGCATTAGCTCACTGCACCTGCCCGTTGCGCCAGCTCACTGTCCTGCTTGTCCTCTTTAGGAGGCACCAGGAACCTCTGCTCCCTGCTTTGTTGTGTCTCTCATTATGTTTTTCTTGTGTCTTTTGTTGCATCATCTTCTTGTGTCAGCTTGCTGTCTTCTTTAGGAGGCACCAGGAACTGAACCAGGGACCTCCCATGTTCGCAGTTGCTTGAGCCACATCTGCTTCCCCCATCCTATAATTTTGTCATTTTCAGAATGTCGTAGGATATGTGACCTTTTGAGATTGGCTTTGTTCACTCAGCATAATGCCATTGAGGTCCATCAAAGTTATTGAGTATATCAGTAGTTAAACTTCAGATGTTCATTTGTCTCTTCTTCTAATCACAAATTTAAAATAACATAAAAGTTAGCTTTTAAAATTAAACTTAGAATTATTTCATATAAATACTGCCACTTTGTGCTTAGAAATATCAGTAAATTAAAATATGTAACCATCAATATCTTGGTATGATCTCTTCTCAGATTTTCTGATTAACAATCCATTTGGTAGATGTGACCTAGAAATAAAGGGATTTTGTATGTATAGGTAATTTAATTGATATTTTTAAGAATAGATAGGATTCTTTTTTTTTTAATCTGCATGAATTTTATTTATATGATCATGGCTCTTTATGAAAAGAGGGACGCTGTTGAGAGGAAACTGAGGAGAAACCATGGTGTTGGAGAAAGCATGTCTCTTAACAGGAAGGTGACCTTTCTGGCTACTCGGCTCCTCAAACATCCGGCCATGCTTCCTGGGTCTCTCCTTGAGCTGCACTGATGTGTGGTAGACTTTTGCTCTTCACCCCACTCACCCAAGTGATGGGAGGGGTTTGGCTTCTGTTAGCCAGTCACTTCAACTTTTGCGGGTATCAGCATCCCTGGGGCCTCAACTCCTTATCCTTCTGGGCTGCTCCTATGCATTGGGGCAGTAAGCCCTTTCCTCAGGGTCCTGACCATCTACCTTTAGGCCCTGGGCATCTTCTTTCTCCTCACCTCGCCCCAGCGGCAGCCCCCTCTGTTGGGTAGGTTCACCCACTGCCATCACCGAGCTCAAGGGTAGGCCTCTTGGAGCCCCTGCCCTCCCCATCCAGTCTTTGTGACTTGTGGCATCAGGAAGACTGACCCCATGGTGCTAGCCGGCCTCATGGCCTCCCAGGCCTGTCCGCCATACACCCGCCCACCAACGGCTTCCAACCACCCGAGCAGCACAACCTCTTCGGGTGTTTCAACACGGCGCCCCCTCTAGATAGGATTCTTTGTGCTCCCTAATGTACAAGTATAGCTGCCTCAATATGAAAACTACTTGTTTACAAAATTACATGATTAAAGAGGGCTTGATAAGTGGTATATAATATTTTGCCATTTTTAATCAAAGCATTATATAG
This sequence comes from Chaetophractus vellerosus, assembly GCA_004027955.1. Lineage (NCBI taxonomy): Eukaryota > Metazoa > Chordata > Mammalia > Cingulata > Chlamyphoridae > Chaetophractus > Chaetophractus vellerosus. The sequence goes on from PVKH010022348.1 coordinate 6,247, forward strand.
CATTGTTAATATAGATGTCCCTGTGTCCGTATGAAAACAGAATTTTCCTATTAAAACTTTGCTTGGGAAGCGGATGTGGCTCAGACGACTGAGCTCCCGCCTATCATATGGGAGGTCAGGGTTCGGTTCCCTGTGCCTCCTGGAGAAGATGAGCAAGATGGTGAGCTGGCGTGATGGGCTGGCATGGCAAGCTGATGCAACAAGATGATGCAACCAAGAGACACAGCAAGGAAACACAATGAGAGACACAACAAAGCAGGGAGCAGAGGTGGCTCAGGCGATTAGGCACCTCCCTCCCACATGGGAGGTCCCGGTGCCTCCTGTAAAGAGAAGACCAGCACATAACAAACAGATACAGCAAATGCAAACAATGAAGGGGTGGGGAGAAAGAAAGAAATAAAATAAATTTTTGAAAAAAATTTAAAAACAAAACTTTGCTCTACTCTCTATTATTTCAGTTTAAGAAAAAAGAAAAACAAATGCTTCATCTTTTTTTCAGTAGGAATTGAATGAGAATGAAAAGAAAAGCAACATGTAGTTTTGTGTAACTAACCACAGGATTAATTAAAATTCCTTAAGTGAATATACTGTAAAATATTGAGGTTTTCCAATTTAACATATATAATTTTAGTAGTTTTCAGATGTACCCTACAGTAAAACAACTAATTGTCCTGTTTTAATGTGAGAATAATTTCTATTCTGAATATTGTGTTTTTCCTTTACAGCTTCTAACTTTGTGCTTTTAATTAGTTTCAAGTGAGGGAGCAGATGTAGCTCAGTGGTTGACCACCTGCTTCCCACGCACAAGGTCTCGGGTTCTATCCCTGGTACCTCCTAAAAAAAGCAATTTATTAATTAGTTTCAAGTGCTTTTAAGCAAGTGTATGCATATTCCTCATTTTCATTTCTTAAGCTGGGAGTAACTAGATTGTTTTATAGACTGCTGATTATCTTGTAATTGTTACACCTTTCAGTTCATGTTAGTGAGGTCAAGGCTACTTGAGCATCACTATGTTGTCAGGAATTATAAAAGCTTAAACGGGTAAAAAAAATAATCAATTTTAAATACTGTCACTTAAAAATGGAATAATTTATTCTGCAAACATTTCTTGAAAATGTGCCTTCTCTGTTAAGCATCAGGGAGATGAAGATGAGAAACAGACCCTGCCCAACAGGCACCCACAGTCCAGGTGGAGGACAGACACATAAACAGGGATGATGTGATATGATATGGGCTGTGTTAGTTGTACACAGAGCTAGCCAGCCATTATTTACTGTGTCGTTGAGTTCTCTAAGAGCTGATATTGCTGCTAATCATTTTTTTTAACCAAAGGACAATGCCTAGCCCAGAGTCAGGATGGTGTGTAACTGAGCTACAAAGATGAATAAGACACACATTTACCCTTGAGAGCATGCTAGTTTATGGGTTAAAGGAGGGCAAGAATGATATTACATAAACAGAATATAACTACTAAGGATGAGTACCACGGGGAGACAAATAAAGAGTACTGGGAAGTCTAGAGGAGAATGCCAACTATTTTCTCCCCATGTTAATTCCTCTGTGCTTTTTTTTTTTTTTAAGATTTATTTATTTTTATTTATTTCATATCCCCCCCTTTCTGCTTGTTCTTGCTGTGTTCATTTTTGCATTCTTCTGTGTCTGCTTGTCTCCCCCCGCTGCGGTGACCTGCCGCGTCAGCTCACCCGCGTGGCAGCTTGCCCTGCCCGCGGCGGCTTTGCCCTGCCTGTGGCGGACTGCCCCCTCAAGGGGATCTGCCTGCTTGAGGAGGCCCCGGGAACCGAACCTGGGGCCTCCCATGCGGTAAACCGGCGTCCCACCAACTGGGCCACAGCCGGCCCCCCTTCTGTGCTTTTTGGTCCTCCTTTCTCTTCTCTGCCATAGGTATAACTTTTTCAAGACTTGGTTCAAAATTCCTATCTAGCAAATAACTTTAATTTTTAAATTTGTTGGAGTAAAATAGTTCATAATGACTTTTTGTGATTACTTTCACGTCTGAAGGATCTGTGGCATTGTTCATTTTTTTATTTGTGATTTTGGTTAATTTGTACCTTCCCTTATTTTGGATTAATTTTGTCAGGGGTTTATAAATTTTATTAGTCTCTCTTAGAGAACCAACTTTTAGTTTTGGTAATTGGAAAAGATTAATAATAGTTATAGTAGATATAAAGGAAAGAAAATGAGTTTACCATCAAACTTTGATAACGGTGCTTTCTGCCAGTAGAAAGTAGAATAACATGTTTAAGGTATCCAAGAAAAGAAAGTATGAACCAAGAATATCAAGTTCTTGATATTCCAGCAAAACTTGACTTTTCAGGTAAAAAGGACACAAATTTATCAGTGAGCAAGAACTCAGGAAATACTGTTTTGACGAGCCGTTCCTGAGGAATCTGCTAAGAGCTTTATTTGCTTTTTTTTTTTTTAAACTGAAACTCAGATTGTGGTTCTATTTTTTTTTTTTTTTTTTTAATTTTACCAGGAGGTCCCAGGGATCGAACCCGGGTCCTTCCATATGGTAGACGGATGCCCAACCACTTGAGCCACATCCGCTTCCCTGCTAAGAGCTTTAGACAAATGAATGGCTGTGGGTCTACATAAGGTCTGCTGGTTGACATTAAACCTATAGTTATATGTAGAACTGAGACAGAATGAGTATTAAAAGGGAGAGAGCACAACATGTAGTAACTATATGTTTAGACATTATAGAAACAGTTAGTATATAACTATATATAATGGATGCAAATCCTGTCCATTGAGGTTTTCATTTTGGATGCTGTATTTTTTTTTTTTTTATCTCTGGAGGTTCCATTTGGTTCCTTTTTGTATCTTCCATTTCATCCTTCCTTGTGTTGTTTTTCTCTATATACGGAGCATAGGGAACATATCTATAATTGCTCTTTTAAGGTCCTTGTCTGCTAATTCCATCATCTTTGTCATGTCTGGGTCTGTTCCTATTGACAGAGTTTTCTGATTATTGTTCATGTTTGCATGCTTGGTAATTTTTGATTGAATGCTGGATGTTATGAATCTTATGTTTTGTGCTGGATTTTGTTGTATTTCTTTAAGAGTGCCTGTTTTGTTCTGGCATGCATGCAGGTTATTTGGATCAGTTTGGTATTTTCAAGGCTTGGTCCTTTGGTTTGCCAGGGCTGATCCACTACAGCCATTAGTCTAGGGCTTCCACATTATGAGGAAAATACCCTTCTTAGGACTCTACCTGATGTGTGGTGTGTTAGGAGGTCTTTCCACAATGGTACATGGGAACACAAGCTATTCCCAAACTGAGTGAATCCTGGGATTCCTCTGTCTACTCTTTTCTAGTGCTTCTTTCCCTAGTCTTGAGTAGTTTTCTCAGCCTGTGCCAAGATCAGCACTCAGCTAAAGACTCAGCGGGTCCTCTCTGCGCATCTCCAGAACTCGCTTTTGGTGCACCTCCCTCTTCTCTGTATTCTTGTCACTTTGGCCTCTCTATAGTCTATCTGTCTCCTCAACTCAGCAAGACCTTTGGGCTCTATTCGGGTTCCCCTTTACTTGTGCTGCATCCTGGAAGCTGACTCCAACCAATAAGCTCATGCAGTTGTAGGGCTTACTTCATTTGTGTCCCTTCTCTAGTGATCACAGTCCTCTCGTCCGTTGTGCAGTGTTTGAAAACAAGTATTTGATATATTCTGCCTGGTTCATTACAGGAAGGAGGTAATTCCTATAGAAGTTAATCTTTCATGGGCAGAAGTACATGTCCTTTCTATTCTTTTTTTTTTTTTTAATTGTAGCTTCATTTTTATTCTATAGCAGATATAAATTTATTTTTTAATAGAGCACTTGTAGGTTTAGAGAAGCATCATGAAGGAAGTACACAGTTCCCATATATCCCATTCTAACATATACCGTTTTCCCTTTTATTAATATTTTACATTAGTGTGGCACCTTTGTTACAGTTCATGAAACAATATTATAATTATGCTATTAACTTTAGCACATTGTTTACATTGTGTTGTTCAGTTCTATGGATTTATATATGACATAAAATTTCTTTTTTCCTCTTTTTGAATATCCATTTTATTGGTATTAATTACATACACAGACTTGTGCCTCTGTCCCCATCATCCATTGCCAAAACTTTTACATCACCCCAAGCAGAAACTCCATAACAATTAAGCATTGACTCCCCATTGCCCTCCCCTACTTGGCCCCTGGTAACCTGTATTCTAGTTTCTGACTTCATGAATATGCTTATTCTGCTTATTTGATATAAGTGAAATATGCAATATTTGTCCTTTTTTTGGTCTGGTCTGGCTTATTTCACTCAACATGATGTCTTCCAGGTTCATCCATGTTGTAGCATGCATCGGAACTTCATTTCTTTTTATGACTGAATGATATTCCATTGTATGTATATACCACATATTATTTATCTGTTCATCTGTTGATGGACACTTGGGTTGCTTCCACCTTTTGGCAATTGTGAATAATGCTGCTATGAACCATGGTGTACAAATGTCTGTTCAAGTCCCTGCTTTCAGTCCTAGAAGTGGGATTACTGGGTCATATGGTAAATCTAGACTCAACTTTCTGAAGAACCACTATCCTGTTTTCCATATTGGCCGCTGCACTATTTTGCATTTCCACCAACAATGTATGAATGTTCCTATTTCTCCACATCCTTTCCAGCATGTGTTGTTTTCTATTTTTTAAAATAGTAGCCATTCTGGTGGGTATGGTATCTCCTTGTGTGTTGGGTAATGGGACCGAGGATTGAACCCAGGACCTTGCATGTGGGAAGCTGGCACTCAACCACTGAGCCATATTGGCTCCCCTGTGTTGCTTTCTTTGTTTGTTTGCTTGTTGTTTGTCCTTGTTTCTAGGAGGCACAGGGAACCAAATCCGGGACCTCCCATGTGGGAAGCAGGCGCTCAACTGCTTGAACCATATCCGTACCCACACCTTGTCGTTTTAATTTTCATTTCCCTGATGGCTAATGACTTTGAGGATATTTTCATGTGCTTATTGTCCATTTGTATATCTTTGGAACAATGATTAGTCAAGTCTTTTGCCCAGTTTTTAATTGGGTCACATGTCTTATTGTTGAGTTTTAGAAGTTTTTTTTTTAAATTTATAAATTCTGGATACTAAACCATTTTTAGATACATGGTTTCCAAATATTTTCTCTCATTCTGTAGATTGGTTGTCTTTTTACTTTCTTAATAAAGTAAGTCCTTTGATCCCCACAAAAGGTTTTTTTTTTCTTTAAGGAGGTACTGGAGAATGAACCCAGGACCTCATTCATGGGAATCAAGCGCTCAGCCACTGAGCTACATCTGCTCCCTAGTGAGAGTTGGTTTTTTTGTTTGCTTTTAGGAGGTACCAGGGATTAAACCCGGGACCTCGTACATGGAAGGCAGGCGCTCAACCACTTTAGCTACAAACCGCTCCCTCAAAAAGTTTTCATTTTGATGTAGTCCCATTTATCTGTTTTTTCTTTTGTTGCTTGTGTCTTTGGTGTAAAGTCTAAAAAATCACTGTCTACCACAAGGTACTGAAGATGTTTCCTTATGTTTTCTTCTAGGGGTTTTATAATTTTACTTCTTTGATCCATTTTGAGTTGATTTTGCTATTGGTGTGAGTAGGAGTGTACCTTCAGTCTTTTGCATATGGCTATCCAGTTCTCCCAGCACCATTTGTTGAAGAGCCTATTCTTACCCTACTGAGTGGACTTGGCATCTTTGTCAAAAATCAGTTGGCCAAAGATGTGAGTGTTTATTTTTGAACTCTAAATTCTATTACATTGGTCTATATGTCTGTTCTTTTATCAGTTACCATGCTGTTTTGATTACTGTAGCTTTGTAATATGTTTTAAAACCAGGAAGTGTGAGGTCTTCCAACTTCGTTTTTTTTAGCATTGTTTTGTAGTTTTTCCATGTACAGGTCCTTTGCCTCCTTGTTTAAATTTATTCCTAGATATTTCTTTCAGTTGATATTGTAAATCGATTTTTTTTCTTGATTTCCTTTTCAGATTATTTATTACTAGTGTATAGAAACACTGATTTTTGCGTGTTGATCTTGTATCCTGCCACTTAGCTGAATTCATTTATTAGCTCCAGGAGCTTTGTTATGTTATGGATTTGTCAGGTTTCTCTATGTAAAGAATTATGTCATTACACATAGGGAGAAGTTTACTTATTCCTTTCCTGTTTGAATGCCTTTTATTTCTTTTTCTTGTCTAATTACTCTGGTTAAAATTTCCAGAATGATGTTGAATAACAGTCATGACAGTGGGCATCTTTTTCTTGTTCTTGACCTTACGGGCAAAACTTCCAGTCTTTCACCATTGAGTATGATGTTAGCTGTTGGTTTTCCATGTATGTTTTTTTATCATGTTAAGGATGTTTCCTTCTATTCCTAGTTTTCTGAGTGTTTTTATCAGGAAGGGATGTTGAATTTTGTCAAATGCCTTTTCTGCATCAATTGAAATGATTGTGTGGTTTTTTTTTTCTTCGTTCAGTTAGCATAATATTACATTAATTGATTTTATGTTGAATGACCCTTGCATGTCTGGAATAAATCCCCCAATCTGCTTTTAATTCCATCTATTGAGTTCTTAATTTTAGATATTATATATTTTTTTCTTCTAGAATTTACATGATTAAAAAAAAAATCAACTTTATTGGGGTATAAGTATATTGCATAATGTTGTTTCATATGTTTCCTTGTCCCACTTCCCCCTTTTCCCCTTTCCCCTCTCCCCTCACTGCTCTTGGCTGGCATCTCCCAAATGCTACAATCCATTCCTCAGGCTGTCCTTTTAGGGCAAAGTCTATATATTTCTGTCTTCTGGATCTTCTCTTGGTCTGTTTCTGTTGTTTTCTGTTTTTTTTTTTAAATTTTTAAAAATTTTCAGTTGGGAGTTCCAGACATTGAGCAATTACAGTGATAATTTGAGGTTCTGATAAATTGAGACTATTCCTCCAGAGATTGTTTACCTAGGGTAGGGGCATTTGCAATCCCTCATCACCACAATCCAGTTGGGGATTGAGATGATTCATAACTGGGTTCATTCCCTGTGAAGGCTGGTCTATTTCCAGCTCACCTGTACTGTTGTTGTGCCGCCCTTCAAGGTGTACCGGGCTTCCATACACCTTCTAAACTCCAGCCTTATCTCTCCCAGCCTAGGGAATCTGTCAGAATCTCTGTTCAGTTTCTCGATGTCAGTTCTACTCTCAGGATTGTCCTATGCCTCTGTGGGGAAAGCTGCCTTATGTTCTCTCACTGCTTTCTTGCTGCTTTTTCCCTCTCTCGAGTCTTAAGTTTACACTTTGTTCATTGCCTTGATAACTCGTTGATGTCTTCAAACAGGTGTATTTTATGTTTTTGTCTGGCCTTTCCACTTGTTAGAGAAACCTGTTTTTAAAATTCTTTGGGGGCCGGCTGGATAGCCCAGTGGATAGGGCACCGGCATACCACATGGGAGGCCCCTGGTTCGGTTCCCGGGGACCTCTCCTAGTGGGCAGACCGCCTTGAGAATGGCAAACTGCCATGGGCGGGCCAGAGCCGCCGTGGGCAGGGCAAAAAGCTGCCACGGACAGGGCAAAAGCCGTCACGGGCAGGGCAGGTCGCCCGCGAATGGAGCGCAGCCAGCCACCCGCGAACTGAGAGCCGGCCGTGAATGGAAGCAGAAGCCGCCCACAAGCAGGGAAAGCCACGCCTGCGCAGTGACCAGTCTCGGCGCGTCGCCGCAGCGGGGGTGAGGGGAGATATGTAATAAAATAAATAAATATTTAAAAAAAAAATTCTTTGGAATTTATATGTTGTCCTGTCTTCATTAGGTGCTTGGTAAGTCTGTTTCTTCAGGAA
>PVKH010022349.1:0-14109 GCA_004027955.1 Chaetophractus vellerosus
TATGTGAATTGCTAGAACACATAGTAGTGAAAAGAGATGGGCTTTATAGCAAGCCACATCAGGATTCCAATACTGGTTCTGGCACCATAATTTTGTTGTGTCCGTAAGCAAGTTTTTTGTTCAATTCAATAAAATATAAATTGATTATGTGCTTCAATTCATCAGACAGGGTACTGTAACCCCAGGGTGATGAAGATGTAGACTTTTTCCTCAGAGTTCAATATGTAATAGAACAGGCACATAAACAGGTGGCTAAAAAAAGGGTTTTTAAAATGCAATAATAATGATTTAACAGGGAATTACAAAAGGTCAAAAATGGGATTGTTACCCAGACATATTAATTTTAACAATAAAAATTGTGGCATTGTCTTGTTTCAAGTCTCCAAGAGCTTTCCACCACATATACAATAAAAGTACTATTCCTTATCATTACCCCCATAACTATGACAGAGGATGCCTATCTGCTCATTAACCCTGCTACCACATCAGGGCATATAACTAGAGAATATCTCCCAGATTCCTTTTCAGTGAGGTGTGGCCTTGTGAATATGTTTTAGTGATGGAATTTTCTTAGAAGTTGACTGTGGAGACCCCATGCTAAAGATAATGCTATTTTTAGATACTCCAGAGATTTTATTGAGTAGTGAATCCCTTTCCCCAATTCCCTAGCTATCAGGAAAACCTGAGGTGTGCTTCCATTATGTTAAAATATAGATTCCAGTTTGACCTGTTTAATCTTCTGGAATTAGCTTACTAACACAAGGGCCCTTCTTTATGTCTTCCCTGCAAATCTTTCTTCCCTCATTTCCTACCACTACTTTATTTCTTGACTCCATTCTAGCCACATTGGACTTCCTTCTCGACTTTAATACTTTAAGCATATGAAATTTGTTCCTATTTCAGGGCCCCTATTTTCTGCCTGGCATACTATTTCTTAAGGTGTGTGAAAGGCTTAGCCCTCACTTCTACAGGTGCTCAAATAACACCTATACAGGAGGCTTTCACTGAAAACTTAAACATTTAAAATAACCATTCTTTCTGATAGTCTATATCCTCTTTTCCTGATTTATTTTTCTTCATAGTATAGTACAATCTCTTTATATTACTTAACATATTTGATATTTCTTCACTGAATAATTCTAGTTAGTGAAATAATACTATGTATTTATTGGCTTTTCATTTGTCTACCTTATCTAAATATAACCCCATGAGGTAGGCACTTTCTATGTTTACTGTTTTATTCTTAGAAGTTTACCTAGCTCTTTTTGGGCAATTGGTAAATATCTCTTGCATGTACATTGAAAGAATATTAGGTTTTTGAATTTCTAAGATAGAGCTTGCTGTTGAAAGAACCAGGGTCATGATTTTGGCAATCGATACCTAAGGAGAGGTAGAGGTCATAGTCAGGGAACTAGATCTAACAAGATGAGACATGATATATTTCTTTATTAAAAAAATGGTTCATTGACACCACAGTGATAGAGGATAAATGATGAATATAGAGCAGTAATAAGTTGGACAATGTCTCTGCCATTATGAACATGACATTCTAGTGGGGAAGACAAAGGATTAATAAATAAATTTACAATTTAGTATCAGATAAAATATTCATTAAAAAGAAGAGTTTTGAGCCATGAACCAATGTTTTCATTTTAATCAAGAGCAGAAACCTGAGAGAAATGCAAGAGTGAGGATAGGTAGAGGATGGGAGAACTGGCATTTATCAGTCTCAAAGGAGAAAGAATTTGGAAACCAGGTCTTCAATTATATCCCAGAATTCTTTCAAATAGACCACACTGCCTTTACTCAGACAGAGTTAGTCCTTTACTATTGAATGAATGAGTAACAGGGTTTTATTTAAGTGGTGAAAAAACGCTACACCTGCACACCTCTCTTGGGAAAGAACTGGCAGAACTGTTTATTGGGTGCTCTAAAGATCACAATCCCAAGATGTCCAGCCTACCCTTCAGTGAAGATTTGTATGTGGAACGGCACCTCTAGGGTGGAAAGAAGGCTGCTATTTTGGGAAACAATAAAACCAGAATAATAAACAGAAACAAATGTGAATATGACTTCATATTTTTAAACCATATGCGACAGTGACCTTGTCTGCATGTGCATGATCTCTCACTCTGCCTTGTATTCTCATTATTTATATGCTTCTTGATTATTATTATTTTTATTATTATTATTTTAAAAGATACTTAGATTACATAAATGTTGCACAGAAAATATAGGGATTCCAATATGCCCCACCTCCCACACCTCCCATAACCTCCCACATAAATATCCTTCATCAGTGTGGCACATTAATTGCAATTGATAAACACGTCCTTGGGCTTTGCCATTAAGCATGGACCATAGTTCACACCGTAAATCACACTCTCCCACACAGTTCCGCACACTATGTGATAATATAAAACGGCCCATATCTGTCACTGAAATCTCACTCAGGACTACTCCCAAGACCCAAAATGCCCCCCTCTTACAACTGTTTTTCCCTCTCCCTGCCCTCAGAGCCTCCAGTGGCCACTGGCTCCACATCAGTGTTGTAATTTCTTCCATTGTTTGAATCACAATATGTCTATAGTAGAACACAAGCAAGTCCACTCTAGTCCATAGCCCTTCCCTCCATCCTGAGGAGTCTGGGATGGTGATGTCCACTCCACCACCAATTGAGAGGGGGATTATATCCCATGAGGAAGATGGATGGGATTATCCTGCCTGCAGCTGCAGATTCTCTCCCTTCCCTGGGACGGCTGTTGTCCATCATCATCTCCCCACCAGTTGTCCTGGGTGAGCCAAATGAGCTGTAGAGTAGGAGTTGCTTCTCCACTGAGGTTCGGGGCCCAGCTAGCACATGGACAGCCCAAAGACTCAAGTCCCTGGATACATATCTACAAACGCCAGCACCAAGCACAGGTTTGAATACGGCATGCTCTTTGAGGGTATAGAGTATAAGATACCCTTTGCTAGATGTGGAATTTCCAAGCAAAGTGCACTGCACATAACAATAATTTTATCTATTGAAATGATTTAAAAATTATTTACTGAAATGAATTGTATTTATTAAAGAGCATTCCCACATCTTCAAAACACACCAACTCAGATATTTTAACCCCTACCATATTTAATTAAAAATTTAAGAAGTAAAACAAAGTCTCTCCTAACCCTTTAGACTCATATTTTCTTCATGGATAATTTGTATATATATATTTGTGTAAGATTCATTTTTCTGTGATTCTGGCTGCCAGTCTCCATGCTAAATTAAGCAAAAAGCTGTCCTGCTGTGCACATCCGAGTTGCAGTTACAGCAACTCAGTGCTTCTGTAAATGTAAGGGAATTGGTGATATCCAAGGATTATTTGAAGTGTGTTTACTTTCATATTGGGTTGTTCAATGTGTTATAATGGAATTCAATTAACAGTGTGGATTTTGAAAGGCCCAAGTTCAGAAAGAATGTAAGTAACACCTTCAGGTAAAATAAATTTGCATGAGCTTAGTTCCATAAATAAAGAATATCCATTTTCACTTATCCCTTTTAAATTGTCTACTTTGATAGTATTATCCCTGGAATTATGGATGATGCCAGCCCCATTTCCCACCCTTATCTGTCATTATTTATTCTCTCCTTTGTTGGAGAGAATAGTGGAAGCACCTGGGTGTACTAAAGATATTTTAATAAGCCTCAAAATCCTTATATTGTCAAATTTGTGTTTCAGCCAGAGTCAACTTATACTTAGTTTGGAATATATTGAGGTTAACTAAAATCTTGTAATTCTTCTACATTATTAGTGACACCTTTTCATAAAAAAACTTAAAAAGAACTTGAATCAACTATTAATTTTTAATTTTCCATTACCAACATTAAGAATGTCATGTAAAGAGAGATTTGGATTTAATATGAAGGCAATTTTAGACCTATGAAGAATTTTAATTTTTTTACAGTACTTGAGGGATTATTGGATACTATTCAGTTTTATTTTTAGAATTGTACTGTTCTTGCTTCAGTGTGGAAAATAAATTAGAAGGGGGATAAGCCCGGAGGCAGAGAAACCACATAGGTGATGTTTATGGTAATACATGTGAGAAGCATTAAGGACCTGAACTAGAGTCATAGTGGCAGAAAAAGAGAAATAATGAAACTGGCATATTGAAGAGATTGGAAAAAGGTTAGGCAGTTACTGGTTGTGACTGAATGTGAGATATAGCTATATGACAACTACCCACGTGGTGAGGATTGAATGTCATAGATTATTAAAGTGTTAATTGATGGTCTAGGGCATAGAAGGTTCTCAGAATGTTTACTAATAATTCTGAAACTAATGACCTATATTATTAGCTATAATGATGATAATAATCATGCTGCTGATGAGTAGAGGCCCCTTTCCATGAAGTTTATGCTAAAGATAAAATCAAGGTTGTAAGTATCAAAAATATTTGGAATTAATAACTCAATAAGCCTAAGGTGGTGAAAAACTTCACAAAAGATGTTATAAAAAGTACTAGGAGCTACAGAGCATTTAAATATTTATTAGTGACTGAGGAATTAGTGACCATGACAAGAATTTCTATGGAAGAGGAGTATGAGTAGAAGCCAGAGCCTTAAACGTGACACTGTCTTGCTACTTTCATTGGCGTCACCACTACTGCAGCAGACCAACAACATACTCCTGAGACAGCTGCCTACTTGCCTAAGTGTAACCTCGGAATTTGTGACAAATTTTACAGTAGCCTCACAAACTTGGAGTAATAACTGAGCTCACTTTATTGATTCTTCAGTGGCCCTTCCCTACAGGTGGTACCAGCATTCTGTATCTCTTCACCCCCAAATCAACAATGTGTATTTTATACATTCTTTGAGATTTCCTGTAGACTATGACTAATTACTGCTTGTTAACTCCAAGCATGAGACAGACCCAACAGGGATTCACTCTGTATATTTTAGCACTTACAGAGATTTTGTGAGGTTGCACAACCAACTTTAGTAGCTTAAGAACTTTAAAGTCGCTACCTAAAGTTAAGGGCTGCTCCGTGTGGGTAAGGACGCTGAGACAGTAAGCGTAGACCATTTTCAAAAAGCGACGGCTGTAAATAGAAGGACAGACATGAAAGAATAAGAGAAATCTCTTTTCAAGACAAATAAGACTTGATCATGCTGCTAATGTTTTGGTACACTAATTAGAAAATTAACTACCTTTTAAATAGCCAGAAATTATAAATAATACATCGAATGAAAACAACCTTGTCATTTAGCTTTTCTCTTCATTGTATCTGTAAAACAAGAGGTTTGTATAAAATGGTCTTTTTTTTTTTTGCTCCTTTTGTTTCTGGAATTCTGATTCTGGAGGCCAGCTTTTATGAAGGAGAGAGCCATGTGATTTTGAATATTTACTCTAGGATATTAATCACAGTGATGGCTATGTTTTTGTTCCCATATAGATGAGATGAGACTGTTGCTTAGCACATAGTATAGTTTGCGTTAAATTAAGCTGTTCTTTTTTCCTCTCTTCTTTTGAGAGAAAAATTAGGGTAGGACTGAATATGCCCCTCTTTGCTCATTACATCACTTAATTTCTTTTTTCTATTCAGATTAGTGCTGGTTATTTAAATAAGCTCATTGTTCTTGGGTTCATGGTACTTGTTGCAATAGTTAGCAAATATTTAAAATTATCTTTTAAATGTGTTATTAGTGTATTCAAGTTATTGGAGGCTTTAAGTAGACATGTTTTGAGAATAGTTTGGGGTTGCCTAGGATAGAAATGTTAGATTTAATAACCTTAAATTGTTTTTAAAATGCTACCCGAGTAAGTTGAATTGTTTGTGTGAAAATGCAACTTGATTTATATTTTTTCTTGATAGTTTTTTTTAACCTATAGGTTCATTTCCTTTAGTTTAAATTCGTGAGGAGAATTGAGTAAAGAGTTTTTTGTTATACTCCTGAAATTGGCATTGCATTTTTGTTGGTTGGTTACACATTGTTGAATGGGTATCCTGATTTTGATCTGCACACTGCACACATACACACTCACACACATGTGCACAAATCTGCTATGTTTCTGCTTTATTACTCAGGGATATAGAATTTAGGGGAAGAATGGGTGAAGCTTTTTACTTTGTTTGTTCCTTATCTGGCTTATTGCTGCAGGTGACACCTTCTGGTCAGATAAGATCTATTCTGAGGTGATAAAAGTCAAATTCTTGCTATGTCACTGGCCTTTTATAATCAGACTTATATAATATTCAAAAACAACTAACACTAATAATCTATATATTTCCATTTGGAAGTTTTTATGAAAATCCAACTGTGCTGATTCTTCTATCATTCACGGCAACAGCCAAAATATATCTTTATCCAGGAAAAGTTAGAAGGTTCAGGGTCCAACGTGTCCTGGATGATAGTTCTACATTTTTATGCCAGGCTTTCAGTATGTCTGTTTCTTTACATAATCAGGTGTAATACACACACACACACACACACACACATATATGCGTACAGGCACACCATTCAATTTGTGGATTTTTTTCTGGCTTAAAGTTGAAAGAGAAGTTTCTTTGCTATTACATTGGCATATAGAGTTAGGACACATATAGAGAGATTTGCAATAGATAGTACACTAAAGAGACCAACTTTAGCATAAATTGCTTTTCATTTTTTGTTTAATATCTGTGAGAATTTGGCAGGCTTTATTTTCTTTTTGTAGAAAAGATTTAGATCTTTGATGTTAATATTACATTTTGCAAGAACACATTTTGCTGGTGATAAATTGAATTCAGCAATAAAATCTCTTTATTCAATTTAAAGTACTTTGTGTTTTATTTTTGATTGAGTTAATATATAATGTTCCTTTTTCTACTTTCACAAGTGTTTTACTGACATTTAGCATACAATGCCCTACACAGACTAAAGAATTGTTTAACATTGTGGAATTTTAAGTAAAGTTCTTAATTAAAGTTCCAAATTGGATGCAGTGTCACATTTTTTTTAATGTATCTGGTTTTATTTCACTAGTTCTTCTAAACCATAATTGGAAAAAAGAATACTGAATGTCATTATTGCTGCTTTCTTAAAATGAACTCTAATGTGAATTGATTCTTTTCTGTAATAAAATTTAGTTTTATTCTAAGCCAATAGGTTCCTAATTTAATATAATGCATATCAGTGAAACTAAAAGAGTAAGCATTCAATTAACTCTAGTATTTAGTTGCTTATGTAATGGATAAATTTATAAATTATAATAATGTTAACTATAAGGTACAATTATTTTATTTATATATAAATTGACAAATTAAAATGTAAAGAATAGAGGCAAAATAAGAAGGTGTAATCCTCGATCTTCCAAAGCAAACTTATGTATGTAGATACTTCAAGGAATACACAGTCAGATCTCAGATTGACTTTCAAGCTGCATGGTCAAAGGCAGAGTGATATAATGAAGAATGAATCAGATTGTTCAGAACAAAGTTAGGCATGACTAGAACAAAAACTTAAAGGTCTTAAAATCTATAAAATGAATGAACTGATTAAACTAAATGAGACTATTTGCTGTAAACTTAATTATAATATATCTCTAAAATTTCTTTTTATGCAAAGATACAAAGAAATATGTTTGGATTTTCTGTAGAGGTTTGTTCTGCTTGCTTTGACTAGTTTCCTGACTAATAAAAACATTCTAAAAGCAGACACTATATCTCTGAAATGTACTTTCAAAAATGCCTCAGTGGAGGTTATGTATATGAAAGGTATCTATAATTAATGTGTAGTGATGTAATACAGAAAAAATAAATGAACTTAGGGGTCACAGCAATGTGAAACATGAATTAATGTATTTTATCCCCATTAGCCTTTTCAACATTAATTTCAGTATTTCTTACATTCTGGCATTGCATTTGTTTTAATGAGACCAGTAAAAGGAATTTATTGAGAAACAAGAGAAAAGAGATAGCACATGCTCAAGACATGGGTGTGGGCATGCTACAGGGTGTACATGCAGTGTGGGGCCCCAGGGTAGGCCTTTTTAAGGCCTTTCCTTCTCCTCCCTCCCCATATTAAAGAGGGATCTCAGCTATTTGCTGTCCTGATTGGTTGCCTTTCTACCTCCACCTGTCAGTTTTCAGGGAAACAATAGGGAGGCCTTTCTGTTTGGAGTTACCCGAAGTTTCTTTTGAGCCAGAGAGTTTCAAATGGGACCTTGTGACCAGGGTCTTGGTGGGCTTTTTGGCTATAATGGTTATGGCTTTGTTCTCAAGTAGCTGCCTTCCCTCAGGGGGTTTCTGAGTAGGGTTTCATGGCTATGTTCTGACCAGTCCACTCCCAGCTGTTACAGCTTTATTCTGACCAGCCGCCTTCCATCATTTTCTATACTAACCTGCTTCAATTCCCCTCAAAAGAGTTTACATCTTATGTTTAAGGGTGAGCTGAGCAGTGATGGTCATTCTTCTGTAACTGCTTCCTGCTGGTTAGGGGCAATAGTCCCTGCCTGATGGGGTGTGAAACTCTGGCTATTCTATTGATGTTGAGGGAAGGTGGGCCCAGCACTGTGGTTGGTACTGATAAAAACTCCGCATGACTAATACTTTGTTCTGGAAGGCATTGATTTGGATCACAGGAACAAACGAGAAAGTCCAGGGCCCTCCAGAGGCTACATGCTCCTGAAGTTGATGGGCTTAACCTTTTAGGTTTCAAAAGCTGTCTAGGATTGTTCCAGAGCATTTTACATAAAAACAGCATTCCTCCTTGAGGAATAGGCAGCTTCCACCCTTTGCTGATGTTAGCATGTTTAGGGCTTTGTGATTTTGCAGCCCCATGGTGGCAAGGGAGTTTATTTGTTGTCTAAGGGCTTCTAGGGCAGAGCTAGTTTCTTCTATGTGTTAGTTAACTCTAGGGAGAGATTGTGATAGCCCTGCTGAGTTGGTATAAACTTCCAACCCCAGTTCCCACAGTGGTGGTTATGCCTAGGACAACTAGGAGGAGGATGAGGAGAGGCACTGCCCCAGACATAAACTCCCAAAGACAGTATATGCAACAGCAAGACAAGCATGTGTCAGGCAATGTAAAGATGGTACTTAAGAGAGCTATTTTTTTTATCTTAAAGGCATTTAAGTTTTTTTTAAATGAATATGTGTTATGTACCAAACACTGTATGATTCATAATCAAGTAAAACCTAAATGAAGCTCAGTGATTAGTAGGTAGGGAAGAAAATGTAATCATATATCATAACATAGTGTTATAAATTTTATCACATCAATATCATAGAGTTACATGGCAATTAAAATAACTATGTATACATAGAGGTCATTAAAATATTAATTTGAAAGTTATGAAGAAGGTTGACATTGCATTTATCTTTGCAGGCAATTGGAAATATAATAATGGCTCAGATTTTATAAAATTGGGCCAAATTTTCAGAATAGTGAGGAAAACATAGACATAAAAAGCAACAATACAATGTGCCAATGCTATACTGAATATTACAGAAGTAACACAGGTCTCAAAGGAGGAATAGAGAAGCAAAGGTCAATTCTTTGCTAATCATCTCTATATGGCATATTTGTCAGGGCCTCTAAGGAGGAGATAAAAAAGCAGGGTCCATTATCTTCAGTTTCATGTATCTTCTTATGTCAGTGTTTCTGAAGAGAGAGCATCATCTTCTTAGGAATGCAAGTTCAAAAATGTGGAGTCTTCTTTGAGTCAGTCTATTCTTTACTATCCATATAAATTTGAAGTTTCAAATCTTGTTAATCTTGTTCATGTAACTTCTTAAATGTGTCTACTGTTTTTTCATGTATATAGACACACCTATATAATCCAATATAATTCATGTTCTCTTTTTGATAATTTCTAGAGTAGACAATACCTTTATTTGCTCACAAATCCTTAATCCAGCCTCTGATGGTTAGGATCATATGTCAATTTAGCCAGGGAATGGTGCCCCATTGTTTGGTCAAGCCATCACTGGCCTGATTGTTACTGTGAGGGCATTTTGTGGACTTAAATCATCAGTAGGTAGATTGCTTCTATGGCTGATATCTACAACAACTGAGGAGATTACCTTCAGCAATGAGACACATTTCATCCAATCATTTGAAAGCCTTAAAAGGAGAAGTGATGATTTTAGTAGTCAGAAGAATTTCCATCTCTACTTCAGCCAGCCAGCTTCTCCTGAAGAATTCATCAGACACCTTCATCAGAGTTCCCAGCTTGCTACCTGCCCTATGGAATTTGGACTCATGCATCCCCACAGTTCTGTGAGACAATTTTATATAATCTTATAATATTAACAGTTAACTCCTATTGTTTCTGTTTTCCTAGAGATCCCTTACTAATAAACAGCCCCTTCCTCAAAGAGTTGCATGTTTCTCTCCACTCCTTTCATTAAGCATGTAAATTGATATTTTCTTTTTGTGTCAGTACACAAGGATCTGCCTTTTTGTCTTTTTTACTGCTGCATGATACCTTATAGTAAATGTATAATAAAGCTTATGAAGCCATTTTTTTTTGCCAAATTAGTTTGTTGGTTTGGTTTGATTTGGTATGGTTTGTTCTGTAATACAAGACAAAAATCAAATTCATGTATGTCTCCTTGTGCACATTTTCCATATCTCTCTGCAGCACGTTCTGAGACCTGGCATTGCTTTTAAAATTTTTAATGAGAACTGGGAAGCTACGCTTCAAACTAATGATTCTACTTTAAACCTCAGATAGTAACACTTGACAATTTTAATTTTGCCAATCGCATACAGAAATGTTGGTTAAAACTGGGGCAACCATAAAATATATTATCCTAACTTGAAATCTTTTTTTTTCCATTTTCAAATTTAGAAATGAGTTAAAAAGAAAAGGAGGTACTTTTACCAAGTTTTCTGGGGCAATAGGTAAAAGCAAGGATGTTTAAGACTAAACTAGAACATATTGTCTCCAACTAAAAAACTAAAACCCAAATATCACAATTTCTCTCAACTGTGTAAAATTCTTTTTATCTTTATACAAACTGGTACATGAAGTCTCAAGGCTTAATCTAAATTATATGGCATTTTATAATTTAATCTACCTACCTTTTTCTCCCAATGTCCTTCTCCATCACTCTACCAAGTACAAAAGACACAACCAACCATCATTCCAGGTTTTTCTGTCACATTTCTGGGTTCCTGCTACGTCTTGTCTTCCCTATCTTCTTACTTACCGTGCCTGTATGGCTTACTTCTATTGCCTTCAAGGGACTTTCCAGTATTTTCCTCATGAAAATCACTTTACTTCTTATTCTATTATAATTTACTTGTTACTCTTTTTCCATTCTTACATCCTCTTCTGCTTGGGGGAGTACTATGCCATGATGTTTGACAATGGACTCTGGATTTGAATCCCAGATCTGTTACTTGCACCTGGGCAAATTACTTACAACTCTTGATACTCAGATTCATCATAGGTAAATAGGGATCATAGTTCCCATTGTCTAGAACTTTTATTTTTAACTTTATTTTGTACATTTAATAATTGAAAATACAAACAATTAAAACTAAAAATAAACACAGATGAATAAATACATACATAAATACATATTTATATTAATTAATATGTATCAATTAAATATACTGGATACATATAATTTTTTTGCATCAAACATGTTACACAATATATTTGGGTCATAGTAATGCAATCATAATGTATTTGTTCTTTTGTGTCTGGCTTGCTTCGCCCAACATAATGTCCTCCAGGTTCATCCATGTTGTCATATGCTTTACAGCTTCATTTCTTCTTACAGCTGGATAATATTCTATTGTGTGAATAGATCAGAGTTGTTATCCATTCATCTGTTGATGGACACCTGGATTGTTTCCATCTTTTGGCAATTGTGAATAATGCTGCTATGAACATCAGTGTGCAGATGTCTGTTTGTGTCATTGCTCTCAGTTCTTCTGGGTATATATCCAGTAGTGGTATTGCCGGGTCACGTGGCAAGTCTATATCCAACTTCTTTAGGAGCTGCCAAACAGTCCTCCACAGTGGCTGTACCATTCTGCATTCCCACCAACAGTGTATAAGTGTTCCTATCTCTCCACATCCTCCCCAACACTTGTAGTTCTCTGTGTTTTTAATAGAGACCATTCTGATAGGTATGAAATGATATCTCATTATAGTTTTGATTTGCATTTCCCTAATCATTAGTGATGTTGAGCATTTCTTCATGAGTATTTTTGCCATTTGTGCTTCTTTAGACAAATGCCTATTCAAGTCTTTTGCCCATTTTTAATTGGGTCGTTTGTCTTTTTATTATTGAGTTGTAACATCTCTTTATATATCCTGGATATTAAACCCTTATTAGATATGTGATTTCCAAATATTTTTTCCCATTGAGTTGGCTGCCTTTTCACCCTTTTGACAAAGTCCTGTGAGGTGCAAAAGTGTTGAATTTTGAGGAGGTCCCATTTATCTATTTTTTCTTTTGTTGCACGTGCTTTGAGTGTAAGGTCCAAGAAACCACCACCTACTACAAGGTCTTGAAGATGTGTCCCTTCATTTTCTTCTAGTAGTTTTATGGCCCTGGCTTTTATATTTAGATCTTTGATCCATTTTTTAGTTGATTCTTGTATAAGGTGTGAGATAGGAGTCCTCTTTCATTCTTTTGGTTGTAGATATCCTGTTCTCCCAACACCATTTGTTGAAGAGGCTGTTTTGTCCCATTAACATGGACTTGGTAGTTTTGTCAAAAACCAGTTGACTGTATAGGTTAGGGTTTATTTATGGGTTCTCAATTCTATTCCACTGATCTGTGTGTCTATCTTTATGCCAGTAACATGCTGTTTTGACATGTGGCTTTGTAATATGTTTCAGGGTCAGGTAGTGAAATTCCTCCCAAGTCGCTCTCCTTTTTCAGAATGCTTTTGGCTATTTGGGTGCACTCACCCTTCCAAATGAATTTGGTAACTGTCTTCTCTAATTTTTTAAAGTAAGCTGTTGGGATATTGATTGGTATTGCATTGAATCTATAAATCAGTTTGGGTAAGATTGACATTTTCACGATATTTATTTTTCCAATCCATGAACACAAAATGTCTTTCCATTTGTTTAGGTCTTTTAAAATCTAGGATTGTTTTGTAGTTTTCTGCATATAGGTCCTGAACTTCTTTGGTTAAATTAACTCCTATGTATTTGAGTCTTTTTGTTGCTATTTAAAACAGAATATTCCCCCTGATTTCCTCCTCAGATTGTTCAGTGCAAGTGTACAAAAGCATTACTAATTTTTGGGTGCTGATCTTATATCTTGCCACTTTGCTGAACTCATTTATTTATTCAAGTAGCTTTGTTGTGGATACTTCAGGATTTTCTAAGTACAGGATCATGTCATTCACAAACATTGAGAATTTTACTTCCACTTTTCCTATTTGGATGCCTTTAATTTTTTTCTTGTCTAATTGCCCTAGCTAGAACTTCTAGTACAATATTGAATAACAGTGGTGACAGTGGGCATCCTTCTCTTGTTCCTGATCTTAGAGGGAAAGCATTCAACCTTCCCCCTTTGAGTATGATGTTGGCTGTGGGTTTTTCATATATGCCTTTTTCAGATAGAGGAATTTTCCTTCTATTCCTATCTTTTGAAGTATTTTTATCAAAAATGGATGCTGGATTTTGTCAAATGCATTTTCTGCATCAACTTAATGATCATGTGGTTTTTATCCTTCAATTTGTTAATGTGGTGTATTAATTGATTGATTTCCTTATGTTGAGCCAGCCTTGCATACCAAGAATAAATCGCACTTGGTCATGATGTGTTCGTCTTTTGTTATGCTGTTGGATTCGATTTGCAAGTGTATTCTTGAGAATATGTTCATTAGAGAGATTGGCCTGTAATTTTCTTTTCTTGTAGTATCTTTATCTGGCTTTGATTTTAGGGTGATGTTGACTTCATAAAATGTGTTGGGTAATTTTCCCTTCTCTTCAATTTTTTGGAAGAGTTTAAACAGGATTGGTGTTAATTCTTTTCTAAATGCTTGGTAGAATTCACCTGTGAATCCATCTTGTCCAGGGCTTTTCTTTGCTGGGAGATATTTGTTGGTGGATTAAATCTCCTTAAATGTGATCGATTTGTTAAGTTCTTGTATTTCTGTAG
>PVKH010022350.1:0-14117 GCA_004027955.1 Chaetophractus vellerosus
CTATGAACCCAAGAGTGAAAAGAAGGGGCCAGCGGCCTCATGCTGAAAGTGGCTTATTTCCCCAGAGCATCAAAATTTCTCTCATCAATTTCAGAGAAAATATTGGGCAATTACACTTACAAGCATTAAGAAGCTCCATTATTTTTGAAATTAAAAAGAGGCCATTGTACCTTCCCATGGATGCACGTGATTAAAACACGGGAAAGTAAAAGGACATCCCTTCTGCAGAGGACGGCCTAGCGAAATGTAGCCAGTCTTGGGGGCTTCAGTCCCCATTGCCATCAGGGACTTCGGCAGACAGGTCCTGGAAGTTGTGCAATGCGTCAGCCCGCCTTCCTCCTGCCCCCACCCAGATGTCCACACACACATCCACCTCACAGTGCGCTTTCTTTCCAGGACCTGCTCCTGGGCACCCCCTCGAGGAAATCTTCCCAGACTGAACCCAAGTGAGGTGCCCTCCTCTCAGTCCATGAGCGCCCAAGACTCACCTTCCACCAGGCTTCATTGTCAGCTTCTCCCCCAGACTGGGCGCTCCTCACGTGTGGCAGCTGGACTTTCACCTCTTCAGTCCTGATTCCTAGTTCCACTACAGCTCAAAAAATACTTGGAAAATGAATGGACTTGCTTTCTATCTTGTGTAATTGCGCTAGGCCTGATGACGGATGGTGGATGAGAATGTCACCACAAACATGAAGATGAGGCAGTAGAGGGATGGGAGAGAGAGACGTAGTGATGTGAGATGAGGCTGGAGAGGTAAAGCAGAGGCTAGATCGGGCCTGGCCTCTTAGTTCAGGGTAAGCGATTGGAACTTAGATGAAATGCTATGAGAAGCCTGGAAAGTTTCTATGGGCACAGTCATCAATTAACAAGGTATTGCAATTTGCAGATGGTAGTTGAGAAATATTTTGCAAAAGTACCATTATATTCTTAGTTTTTTTTAGTCTAAAATACTCTTAAAAATTTGAATACTCTAAATGCAAAATGTATATATTATGATAACAACTCTTTACATTGGCAATCCAATATAGAATGCTAGAACTGAGAATAGCTTCAATTAAAAATAATAAGATAAAATATATTTCCATAAAATTTAAATAAAATGTTAGCACCATTTATATAATTTGGGTATAAAATTTTATATTTGAGAATTATGTTTATATTACCTTCTTATTTAAATGTATACTTTTTAATATTTGAGAAAAATAATTTTACCTTTCTGATTATTTTACATTTACTTTAATTTTTTTTTTAAATATGGTCAGGAAGTCATTTGTTGGAGGGCACAGGTCAGGTAAGGGCAGTGCTGGCAAAGCCCTCACAACTGCAGGGCCCACCACTTGTCCAAGGGACCACGACTGGGGATGTATTTCACCCCACAGCCATCCAGGATGAGGTGCTTTTTGGCCACCATGTCTTCGAACTCATGGGTATTGAACTTGGTGAAGCCCCACTTCTTGGAGATGTGGATTTTCTGGCGGCCAGGGAACTTCAACTTGGCCCTGCACAGCACCTCAATCACATGCCTCCTATTCTGAAGCTTGGTGCGGATGGACATGATAACTTGGCCCATGTGGACCTGGGCCACCATCCCCTGAGGCTTTCCAAAGGCACCTCGCACACCTGTCTGGAGCCTAGCTTGGGAATGGCATGAGGTCACAGAGAGGACCATCAACAGGCAAGGGCTGTCTCCAAGGTCCCCTAGGGCAACCTGTACAAGCAACAGGCCACGTACACTTCCAAGGAGGCTGCTGTCCGCAGTCACTGCACACCGGGCCCCATGTTTACTTTAATTTAGATGTTTGAGGAAATATATTCAAATTTAGTGTACTTTGAATAAAATTACATTTTATTTTTGTCTTTCAGATTATTCATATCAATAACACACAAATGTAAATTTGTGTCACTCAAACTTTGAACACATTTATGTGACTATCTTGGCTATA
The DNA here is from genome assembly GCA_004027955.1 of Chaetophractus vellerosus. Classification (NCBI taxonomy): domain Eukaryota; kingdom Metazoa; phylum Chordata; class Mammalia; order Cingulata; family Chlamyphoridae; genus Chaetophractus; species Chaetophractus vellerosus. Next base: position 1,944 of record PVKH010022350.1, read on the forward strand.
GAACATAATGACTTTTGTCCTAATATCATTATTGATCCAGACATTTCCAGACTATTAACAGAATACACAGACAAGACCAATAGTAATTTAATTCAGTTGTCTTTATTTTCAGTGATGTAAAAAAATCTATATTTTTTGGTCATTCTTTTTTCTTAATTTTTTTTTCCCTCCCTGAGATAGCTCCCTTGTCTGTTTGCTTATCATTTTTGCTCATTGTTTTTGCTTGTTGTCTGTTTGTTTTTTCTTTAGGAGGCATCAGGGACCAAACCTGGGACCTCTCATGTGGGACGCAGGTGCTCCACTGCTTGAGCCACATCTGCTCCCTGTCATTTCAATGATATATTTTTTAAGGTAGGATGAAAGACCATATTTCATTGAATAAATTGTTAGCTAGATTTTGAGTTTTACCTATGACATATGGCTCTTGGGTCCTCATTTGTACCCTTGCCATGGGTTCAGTAAATGATTGGGGAAGGTCTCGAGTTTCGTGATAGGCACAACCAATACTCTTATCCAAACTGACAGCTCCCTTGCCATTGTCTGTCCTCTTTAAGCTCCATCCAAAACCCTAACTGTGAAAAAGCAACCACATCACCACTGCCTCCTACACCCGGGTGATCACAGAATCATAAAGATCGGAGCAACCACGAATCAACCCCCTCTAACGGACTAGTACCTCACACTGCACCACAGCATGCTGGGAAGCCCAGGAGGCTGTTTTCTTCTCCACCTACAATGACTGCTTCATCCCATGGCTCCTCTCCAAAGCGAATGCTACGGAGACAGAGTTCACGGACAAGAGCAAGTGTTTGAATACTGACCCCACTATGCACTTGGCTCAGGCAAATTTCAGAGCTTCTCAGAGCGTAATCTTCCTCATTTGTAAAATGGAGATTATTAATAATAGAGACCTTGCAGGGTTATCATAAGGATTTGAGATGTTAAATGCAAAGTGCCAGTCTCACTCGAGTTGATTAAAAAATGACAGGAAGTATTACTTGCTCCTTCTTCGCCACCTCTCCAAGATGACCTACTGCTCACAGCAGAGAAAACAGGATCCAGTAAGCAGGACCTTCCTCAGCTCCCTGCCCCGATGGCTACTAATTATTCAGGTTTCCTCCTGTCTCTTCTATCACAGGGACTCTGCCTCTGTGTAAGGTATATTTCTTTCTCACCTTCCCTACAATGACTATACCTTCCTCACCCAGTGCCAACTCTTGTTTTTTTTTGCCTTCCATTGTCCCTTGGCTCCTACTTACCAGCTTCTAAACTGTTTTATATACACAGCCCAATACCTCTTACCAATGGAAAGCCTCTATGAGCTCTGCTTCCCTACCATACCTCTTCCCTTATTGTCACATTCTTTATGTAATTTTAACGGTGGTGATTTTTTCTAAGGTTTGGCCCATGGAAGTGTCAAGAGTGAAGGATGTTGCCTTTGGTTATGCTAAAGCCCCTAGGTTTCATCAGTTCAGGGCCACGTTTTATAGTATTTTGTCAAGTTGGGATTCCTGCTCCATGCAAATAGTGTAAATTTAGGCTGCACATTCCTGTGTAGCAGGAACTTCAGATTTGAGTTTACGAAAACCATTCAACAAATATTTTCTGAACACCTGTGCTGCATGAGGTGCTCCTCTGGGTGCTGCATACAGCAGTGAACCAGTCAGAAGCCCTTTCCTCATGGAGTTTACGCTTTGGGAGGTGAAGTATCTCTTATGCTGGGGCACAGTAAGAGAGCAAGCTCCTGTGCAACTTTTGGGCAGTGGGCGTTTTCCTTGCATGCTTACACAGCAGCGCTGGAAGGGCCCCAGTTTTACACAATTGACTCTTGGGTAGACTCCAGTGGGATGTAGAATCCCTGTGCCGTGTCCAGGTCCAACAGCACCTTGGGCTGCTGGTGATTCCTCAACACCTCTTATTCAGTGTTTCCCTTTCATTCGAGCTAAGCAATTTATGAAGGACACTTTTCTTATATTTTATTTAACATATCTTCAATGCCCATAAAGGCAGTAAACAGATACTTCTTGTTTTCATATTGAAGAGGTCCTAGGTGGCATTTTGTATATTTATCCGTTTCCACCCTTTGTGGACATCCTGTATATGTTTTTAGAGTGTGTGTGTGGGAGAAAGTTGGTTTTGATTCAATTCAGTCCACCAAGCCCCTGAAAGTACGGACAATCTTCTTGCAATATTAATGGTTACTATCTTCATCTGCTCACATCTTTTATTACAGCATAAGAGACAGAAAAGAGAATGAGTTGCAGACCCTGCCTGATGGAGTTAGTCACTGTTTAACAAGCTCTCTGTACCAATGCTCTCTTCCCCTTTGTCTTCTAGGATCTGGGTTCTCTGACCTTGATTCTTGTGTGTTCTCCATTTGTTGTTTTTTTTTATTTTGCTTTCTTTCGTTATTAGTGGTTTCCTTCTCTCTTTTCCTTAAGCACTGGTTGTCTAAGACTATCATCAGGCTTCTCTGCTTCCTGCTCTCCTCTTTGGGGTGAACAGCAGTTGTTCTTTGCTCCCAGCATCCTTTCCTCCATCTTTGGCGTGCAGGTGTCATCTCGACTTGGGGAACTCCTCCTGCCCCCTCCATGGGCGTTGGTGAGACTGTCAACAAAAGGACTCTGCCTTCAGAGACCACAGCAGAAGACGAGTGAGTCAGGCTGTGCCCATCATACAGCAACATCATGACCACGATTTTGGATATCACTGATGCAAAGCAAACAAGCCCAATGTTAGTGTCTTAAAATAATCTCTATTTTTTATCATGTGTTCAAGGCAGTTCTGCTCCTCCAAGTGAGGTTGGCTGAGGATATGCAGGAGGCTATTTTTGGCTGTAAGACCCAAATGTCTCTCTACCAAGATAACCTCAAGAATATATCCATGGTCCTTTCTCTTGCATAGCCTGGACTTTCTTCCAGCATGGCAGCTGGGATCCAAGAGAACAAAATGGAAGCTTCCATTTGTCATAGTGGCCAGTTCTGGCACTGTCAGAGCATCACTTCCACCACCTTCCATTGGTCAAATCTAGTCATAATGCCAGTCTAGATTCAAGGGTAAAGAAATAGATCTATCTCTCAATGGGAGAAGAAGTTGTCAGTATTCAGCTTTGGAGACTATCTACCATAGTCACAACAGTTGGTATAAGAGGAGAGCACAGCAACTAACCAGGCAACCAAGACACCAATACTCCTAGACTGAAAACTGTAAGATGGGACCACTGACCTGATGACCACTTTGCTTCTTCCAAAATATAAAGAATGAGGTTAATACACAAAAGCCACGTAGAGAAATGGAGAGGTGAAGAAAGGAGAGGAGATTACGGAAGCATAAGGACACTTGAGCCCACTCACATTGTGGGAGGTTCCCTGGATCCAATCACGCCTGAGGCCCCATCCAGCCTTGTCATTTGTAGATGAGTGAGCCACTAAGTTACTTTCTGCTTCCTCAATGTAATTTGAGTTTTGTGTTCCACACTTTCACCTGGAAGAATGCTGAGTTTTCCCATCCATTTCTATGGCTTTAACTATGGTCTACCAATTTAAAGCTCCCAATTCTTACATCCAAGTCAGTTCTCTCTTCTGAATTTTATATCTAAACATCCAATTATCTACTGGGTATGTCTATCTCATTGTCACTTAGGCACCTCAAATGCAATACATCAAAAGCCTAATCTTCACCATCATATATCACCCCACCTAAGTTCCTTTCTCTTCTTGCTATCCCTATGTTAGTTCCTAGCACGGCCTTCCACCCAGGTTTCTAAGCCAGAGTTCTAGGAACCATCCCTTACTCTGTCCTTTCAATATATGGGTAAACTGGTGCTGGTAGTTGTTCCATCTGAAATTTCTCAGGTCTGTCTGTTTCTCATCCCCACCTCCTCAAGCTAACTTAAAAGCCTCATGGTTTCTCCTAGCAACAGCCTCCTTCCACCTTGCTGCCTTTCTTCTTGTCCCACCCAGATGCTCTTCCACACTGTTGCCATGGTGCTATTTCTAAAGCACACATTTATCATGTTCCTTATTATACAAAATCCTTCAAAGGCTCTCCTTAAATGTCAGAGTCAAGTCCAGCATTCTTATGTAACATGAAAGACCCATATTCCACTCATCTCCACCATCTTTGCTAGCCTTCCACCCTACTGTGGCTTCCCTCACAATCACCCCAACTCCCTGAGGCTTCACCTGCACTAAAATTGTCATATTCATCTAAAGATATCACATTTTCCTTAGGGACTGGGCTTTTGGGCTTTTGCATGGATTCTCTTCTCCTCCCTCCATCTGATCCCCACTGGGACCAATACAATGGCTCGTTTCCAAGAGAGGTTTTGGCTAAAAGTAAGGTTGGGGCATCAGGTGGAAAGGCAACTCCAAGATAAATGTTAATCCAACAAAAAAATGCAGTTATATTTTGACTCATGCATTAGACTTCTAGTCATTTAGTAGAAGTGCTCAAAGATGCTCTAAGATGATTTCATTGCAACATATTACATCAGAGCAAACACTTGAAACAAGTGAAGTTACTTTCCACTAGAGACTGATTAAGAAATATTTTGTACATCTATGCAATGAAATATAATACCATGTAGCTGCTAGATCTATATGTAATAGCATTAAGTAAAAATAAATCATGTTATAAAGAGCTTGAAGAAGGACAGGGACTTGAATACCTGGGAACGTTGCTTATTAGGGTCTTAATTTTCTGTGTTGATTGGAATTTTCTAACATCAGAAAAATGTATATTTCAATTTTTGAACAAAGAGGTTGATCTGAACTTAGATGTATCAGCAAATAAATCTGAATTACTATGTTAGAATTAGAAAAAGTCCATTTTGTAATAAACATGGTCCTTTTCTCCCTTTGACTGTTTTCAAGCTAATTTTTTGTTTGCATTATACTGCTAGAGTGCAGGAAAGACTTGTGAAATGCCATTAGCTATAGCTGAGGAGTTATTTTCATAATAAATCTCTGTTCTTAGCTGCTCTTCTATTAGATTTTAACCTAAAATTTCTCTATTTTTTTTCAAGCCAAAGCTGCATTTTATTTGGAAAGCATACAGAGGAGAAAATGCCCTTAGCTCATTTCAGTTATTTGTGCATAAATCAATGAGTTTTAATGCGTGGAAAGGAAAAAATAGCATTCAAAATATTTTTGTTTATGAGGAACCTAGAAGAGTTTTCATGAAAAATCTCTGAACTTGGTTTGGTTGCCGTCTGAATCAAAAAGTTGTGTTCTCTCTCTTTCTGCTTGTGTCCAGGTGAGCACAAGTGAGTGACAGCCACTGAGGCATTATAGCCTTCACGGCCTCCCAGTATATATGTCAATTTCCATGCGGACCCACGCAAATAGATGAGTCTCTTCATGGAATCATAGTATAAGTATTTTCTTATAATACAATCCTTTATGCTTGTTTGTTTCTAATTCTATCAGCAAGCCAATATGCAATGATATTTCTAATATTTTACATTATGCTCTCTCTCTCTAATAGATTATATTTTATTTGGTTTTGAATTGGTAATATGCATGTATGGTACAAAATTCAAAGCAATGCAAGAATAAGACATGAAAATTAAGACTCCTCCACCACACATTGCCCAAGGTAACTTCCCCAGAGACAAATAACTGAGGCAAATGTTTGTTTTATCTTTCCAGAGATAGTCTATGCTTGTACAAGCATTTGTGTATAGGCAGTAGACTTTCTCATATACAGGTGCATTTGTATATATTATACATTGCAATTTAAGAGGAGTAAAGGCTTTGGCTGTGATGTCAGTTAAAAGAGAAGAGCCAGTCATTTGCTACAGATCATTTATGCTACAGGTCCATTTTTTAATTGTCTCATCCATTATACTCAACAAGACACCATCATTAGTCTCCTCAAAGTACACCTGACATTAGCTTTCACTGCATCTCCCTGTTCACTGTGGAGGGATAGCTATCTACAAATATCTAGACTTGCATAGTTGTTGCCCTCATATTTTCACACTGTAAAATCTGACTTGTTCTTCTCTGAACCTGTGCTCAGCAGTTGTCCTAGAATCTCTACCTTTCATCATCCTGGGCATTCTTTCTGCTGCTACCTTTCTGTGGTTTACTCTCTCATTTTGTTGGAGCATATCCTCTAGTAGCTTCTTTAGAAAGAAGGTGGTAAGTGTTTTAGGTTTTGTACGACTGCATATATCATTATTTTACTCTTTCATTTGAAACACAGATTTCCTTAGAGCAGGTTTGGTGATTATAAATCATGTTTTTTTTTTCAGTTTGCAGATTTGATCTACTGATTTCCAGGAGCTGGTGAGATGGTGTTGCTGTTGAGAATATGAAATCATTTTGTTTCTGGTTTCCTATGTGGGACTGACTCTTTCTCTCTCTTTTTCAGCATGGGATATCTACTATTTGACCCCAGCATTATTCATTGATATGTTAAATAAGAATGAACTAAACATATCATAAAATAGCAATACTAACACATCTAAGTCCCTGTGTCATCTAAAATGTTAAATTAATGTATCATTTAATCTTTTATGCCCCAAATTGCTCAGCCAAAAGCCAACCTGTAAAATATACAAATCAAGAGAAAAGAGAACCATCTAATGAGACTGTGTGAGGAGAATCACTGTTGGTCAATTCCCAGCTTTAAGGTATTTATGTTTTAAACCTTCAACTAGAAGAATGTTTGAAATGAGTTCTGTAATCCATCTTTTATGATCCAATTCAATTTTCCCTGAAAGTAAAATTAGAAATTTATGAGGAAGAAATCAGAAATCATTAAGCAGTAAAGCTGATATCAAATTTACTATTTTATTGACTTTCAAACTTTTAGCCTCCTGCCCCTTTTATTGACTAAACCTCTTTTACTTTACCAATCCACAGGAACAAACCACTGGACTCTCATTTCTCATTGCTAAACACCTTTGAAAATCCTTCTACATGTTCCTTGTTGATGTAAGGATGTAAGTAAAGCTAGAGAAGCCTACATTTAAAGGTTTTGTATTAAAGTTCTCTAGATAGATTCTTTGGACTCCCACTTTTAGATAGTCAGTAGAAACAATACAAAGTAATGAAATGCTTCAGATATTAAAATTGTAAACATAATGGAGAGTACTATTACAAAATATCTTAAAACTAAAATATGAAAGCAAATATTAATAAGTAGGAAACTATCAGAAATGACCAGGATGACTTAGAAAAATAACGAAATAGAATATATGGAAATGAAAAATGTAATCGCTATTAATAAAACCTCAACTGGTGCATTCTTGGTCAGTTTAAGCATAGGCTGAAGCAGGAATTGGTGGATTTGGAGATAGAACTGCAGAAATTATGCAGGGTAAAGTGAAGCAAGGCATCATAAACTATGTAGCAGACATATTCTCAGTTCTCTTGCAATGCTAATAAATTACCTTAAAATTTAGTGGCTTAAGCAACAATGTTTTATCATGCTAACGGGTTCTGAGTGTCAGGAATTCATACAAGGCACAGTAGGGGGAGTTTATATCTGCTCAAGGAAGGCTGGAGACTCTGGGAAGGCACAAAAGCTGGGGCTGACTGCGACAGCGGCTGAAATCACCTGGGGGCATATTCACTCACCTGTCTGTTGATGCTCCTGACTTAGGTCGGGCTGTTGGCCAGAACAACTAGACAGGGCCCCTCCACGTGGTTTCCTCTGTGTAGGCTTGCTTGCACTTCCCCATGTTGTGACATCTGGACTCCAAGAGCAAGTGTCCCTAAAGAACGCGGCATTTTTAGAGCCTAGTCTTAGAAGTCAGATAGCCTCACAGCTGTCCTCCTCTATTGGTTGAAGCAGTCACAAAGGTTCACTCAATTTCAGAGGCAGGGAGCGTAAACCCTACTTCCTAGTGGGATGAATGTCAAGGGCACACCTGGAAGAGCATATTGAAGCCATCTTTGGAAAATGCTCTTTGCCACAAGAGGTTTAATGCCATGGAGGACAGACGAAGAAAGTCTAAAGTACACTTAGCTGTGTGGGAACGCTTTAGTTAAATCATCCTTGAAACAGTTAACACCTGCTTTGCTGCACAGGCAAAATACTGCTGCTTGAGAAAAAGCTGCTGTTATCGGTTCCCCCTGAAAAACAATAAGAACTTTCTTACTCTACACTGTTACTAAGAGCTTTCTGCTTCTCCAATATCTCCTGCGCAAACTGGAACTTTCTGAGCCCCTGCACGTACACACTGACCTTGTGCTCTGTGTAAAGAAAATAAAAACGGTGACGGGAGTCAGCAAAGGAGGAGAGCTCCTTCAGCTGTTCTCCCCCTCACCTCTCTCAACCACTGTGTCCGGAGTAATTTCACTTGCGCCGCTGCGGACTCTGCTGGACCGAGCTTGCAAGACTTTGCAGGACGGATTCCTGCAAGTTGAAATCCTAGAAAGGCAGAAGACAATGGCAGAGCAGCAAAACCCAAAGAAAATGGCTGAGAAATTTTCAGAAATGATGATAAGGAATCCACCAATACAGGAATCACAATCTGTACCACTCAGTAGAACGCTTTAATGAAGCTTCCAAACAAACAAAAGTCAGAGAGAAAACTCTTAGGATTAAAAAGAAGAAAGGTCACCTAATGTAATCACAGAAAGAAAGGCTTATCAGGCACAAAATTGGAAGTCAATAAACAAAGAAATAATGCCTCTGAAATGCTGAAAGAAAATAAATCAGTCTGGAATTTTCTACCCAATATTGCTTTTCTATTAATGAAAGTCAAATTAATATAGTTCAGATTACAAAACCTAAAAAAATTCACCATCTTTCAATCTTTGCCAAAAATTTTAAAGAATCTACTCAAAATAGAAGGAAAATGACTCCAGAAGGATGGTAGGAGATCTAAGAAGGAAAGTAAGCCAAAAAGTTGGTAAACGAATTGGTCAATATAAGCAGTATTGTCTGCATAAAACCATCACATCTTTTACTAGGGTTAAAAGAATAGAATTTAAATATTATATGATAATAACACTGTAATAATATAGGATTAATTACAGTAATTAGGGATAGAATTAAAATGTTAATTATAATCTAAAATGTTAGATTATAACACTTAATTAAAATATTAAATTCAATAGAATTAAAATAGATTACAATAGAAGATGGGAAATCAAGAAGTTAACATTCTCTAAGCTCATTGCATTGTTCAGGAAGGTGGTTCAGATATACCAAAGCACATTTTACAAAATTTCCCTTCTCCTGGTACCTGGTGGCTCTGACCCTGGCCCACCTGTCAGGCCCCAGGGGCCTCCTGACCTGGCTCTGGCTTTCCCACCTCATGCACACTGACTCCTCTGCCTGGGATTCCCCCTTCCTGGGTCTCCTCCTGCTATTCCTGCAGGACGTCTTGGGCATGGCCCACCCTGGGTAGACATTCCTGTCCCTGCCTCTGTGGCTGGGTCTGGAAAAACTGTGAGAACAGAATAGGAGGCAATACCTGAGGTGGGGGAATCATTATGGAAAATGAACTGCGATGACTCTCTGGCAGCCCTGGGAAAAGGCGGAGGGAGCAGGGAAGACGGTGCCTCCAGGAGAGCACCTGACACCCGGCAGCAGCACTGCGGAACCCAGGGGGGAGACCTCCCACCAGAGCCCACGGCTGCCCCCGAGGGGCAAGCTCGCCTGCGGAGTCCGCGGTGGGGCAAAGAGCAAACAACCTGTTCTGTGACCTGGACAGACAGGGCAGGGCGTGCCTGGTCCTCTCGATTTTCCCCGGACTCTCCAGGCTGAGGCCCTGGGACCTCACGCTCCACATGCAGGCGCTGCGCTCAGAGACTGCGCTCGGCGGGGGGCTCCCACGGTGCCTTCTCCTTCCTGTACCTTCTGCCTCCCTGGCTTGGGGGCTCCAGGCTCGCCTGCGACCGGAGGGCCGTGTTCCCAGACGCAGGGCAGGGCAGGTCCTCAGCGTGTGCTCGCGGAAGGTTTGTGGAACGAGTCAAGGAATGAACGAATGAATGAATCATCAGCGACACCCTCCCACCATCGGATTTGTCACCTGCCCTGCCTTACAAAGGTAGGTGGACAAGGATGCTGGCCTTGTCTGCGTTTGAAGCTGCCAATATGGGAACAATGTTCAGGCACCTAGATAGGTGTTTTTGTTGTTGTTGTTGTTGTTGTTGTTGTTTGCTTTTAGGAGGGACCAGGGTTTGAACCCAGGACTTACTACATGCTTAGCAGGCACCCAACCATTCCGCTACATCCTCTGGGCTAGGTGGATTTTTTAGTTTCCTTGAGCTGCGGTAACAAAGTATAGCAAACCAATGGCTAGAAACAACAGAAATGTATTGTCTCACAGTTTGGGAGGCTACAAGTCCACCATCTGGACGGGGGATCCATTCTTGCTCCTTCCCAGCTTCCGGGGTGGCAGCAGGCCTCGGGCTTCAAGCCCCCTCGTTTCTCACCTGGTGCTCTCCTCTCTGTCTCGCTCCTCTCCCCTTCTTATAAGGACACCAGCCACCTGGGCTTTAAGGGCCCGCTCTACTCTGGTAGGACCTCATTTTAACTTGTCTGATTCCATGCGTAAGGACCCTGTTTCTAGATAAAGTCAGGTCCTGAGCTACCGGGAATTAGGACTTCAACCTATCTTTTGGGGGGACACAATTCAATGTGCAACATTTGGTGACCTCAGATAAACATGAGAGAGGCTCTGAAAAAGGTTAAGGGACAATTTTCTCTGCTTTAAGATGGGGCCTTCTAATATAGGGAAGAACTTTACCAGCCGTTCTCTATAGCCTGCTTGTGTAGATAACACAAAACCAGGGCAAATCACCTGCTGAAGAAGTGCTTTATTTTATGACGTTAATGCAGCACTCAATATATTGACAACAAAACAAAATCAAATCTATCTTCACCTTCCCCCATTGGAGTTTCTATCTGTTACCATGGCAACTCAGTCCACACATTTGGTTTCAGATTTCTGATAAAAATTAAGAAAAACACAACCAAAAAAAAAAAAAAAAAAAAACCCAGAACATCTTTACTTGCTGGAACTGGGAAATAAACCATAAACCCTCAAAAATACAAAGAAAACAAATGTAAATACTAAGCTAGTAGCCAAAAGGGAAACACACACACACAATTGGTGAATTTATCACAATAGGGAAATGTAGTAAAGATTAATACTAAGTTGTTGAAGCACTTAATAATTAATCCTGCAAAAATAAATGTTTATCAACCTCAACACAAAATTATAAAATAGTATTTTATATGGTCAAAAATATTATAGGGACTTTGGGGCATGTTTATGGTTTTTATTTACAAATGGAATTTATGACAACATGCCATTGATTAATCTTTCCAAACAACAGAAGCATATACTATAAAAAAGGAAATGTCCATTTTTACTCTTTATGCCCACCCATGGCTAGTGACCTCCAGTCCTTTCCCTAATGGCTAGGTGGGGTCGGGGGTGTTTGTGTGCATGTATACATAAAAATCAGGGCTTTTCAACCTTGGTGCTATTAACATTTTGGGCCAGATCATTCTTTGTTTTGGGGTGCTCCCCTATGTATTGTAAGGTGATTTGCAGCATTCCTGGCCTCTGCCCACTAGATTCCAGTTACATACCCACGGTATTAGCCAGCCAAAGGGGTGCTGATGCAAAACACCAGAAATCTGTTGGCTTTTACAAAGCGTATTTATTTGGGGTAGAAGCTTACAGTTACCAGGCCTTAAAACGTAAGTTACTTCCCTCACCAAGTCTACTTCCACGAGTTGGAACAAGATGGCTGCCCATGTCTGTAAGGGTTCAGGTTTCCTGGGTTCCTCTCTTCCTGGGGCTTGTTTCTCTCCCGTGTCAGCTGCCATCAGCTGCTGTGCTCGTTCCACAAGGCCAGGTGTAGACTATCAGGTAACCGGCTCTGTCTCTCTCTCCAGGCTCAGTTGCTCTGCTCCTCTGTACGCTTACTTCTCAGGCTCCAGCTCAAAACTCCAACTCTCTTCTCTGCTGTGCAGTTTTTCTCTGTGAGTCCCTGGCCACCAAGGGGGTGGGGACTCAACATCCTACTGATGTGACCCAATCAAAGCCCTAGTGATAATTTAATCACACCCAGGTACAGACCAGTTTACAAACATAATCCAATAGCTATTGTTGGAATTCATAAACAATGACAAACTGCTACCCCCCCTCCAAGTTCAGCTGAGGACCACTGCCCTCGAGCAATCTTCTTCTACTTC
>PVKH010022351.1:0-14113 GCA_004027955.1 Chaetophractus vellerosus
GCAGACATGAAAGAATGCAAGAATGAACACAGCAAGAACAAGCAGAAATGGGGCAGATATGTAATAAATTTAAAAAATAAAATAAAAATCTTTAAAAAAAAAAACAAACAAGTGGTAGAGTACCACAAGCTTGTCCCAGATGTAGCCCCACTGCAGTTGCTCCATGGAAGCAGTACTGTTGCTAAAGTGGGTTATTAAGTCCAAAGGTACACGTTATGTGGCCATTGATTTGGCAAGTGCGTTCTTTTCTATTTCTGAAGAGAGTTTGCATTCACGTGGAATGGACAACAATCATTTACCGGATTGCTCAAGGACATCGCTAACTTCTCCACCCTCTCTCATAATTTAGTCTGGAGGGATCTGCACTGTCTGGACATCTTGCAGAACATCCTATTGATCTGTTGCATGGATGATGTCATGATGAGACATGCAAGAGGGTGGGAGATTCAGGAACCTGCCACTTCAATAACGTTTTTTTTTTGGGGGGTGGAGTTCATTGATCAGAGCTGTGCCGAGATGTCTACCTCAAGTTAAAAGATCAACTGTTGTTCTTGCATCCTCCACTCCAAGGAAGGAAGCACAGTGCCTGGTAGGTCTCTGGTGTCTGGATGCAACACAGTCCACGTTAGGAATACTTCTCCTGGGCGGGTGCCATAAAGGCTGCCAGCTGTGGGTGGGGCTTGAGCCTGGCCACATGGCCCAGAAGCTCCAGCAGACCCCATGGGGCTGGAGGTGTCAGTGGTGGGAAAAGATGCAGTAATGTAGCTTATGGCAAACCCCTGAGGAAGTCATGGCTTTTGGGGTTATCTGCCACAGAGGATTCTACTTCTTTCTTTTTTTTTTTTAAGATTTATTTTTATTTATTTATTTCTCCCTGGCCCCTGCCTTGTTGTTTTGTGCTTGCCGTCTGCTCTCTGTGTGTTCTTCTGTGTCTGCTTGTCTTCTCCTCAAGAGGCACCAGGAACAAATCCTGGGATCTTCCGGAGTGGTGCTCAATCTCTTGCGCCACCTCAGCTCCCTGGTTTGCTGTGTCTCTTATTGCCTCTCCTCTGTGTCTCTCTTTGTTGCGTCACCTTGCTGTGCCAGCACTCCTGCGTGGCCCAGCACTCCATGTGGACCAGCTTGCCTTTCACCAGGAGGCCCCGGAAATCAAACCCTGGACCTCCTAAATGGTCGATGGGAGCCTAATCGCTTGAGCCAATCCGTTTCCCATGAATTCTACATCTTTTGAGAAACATCCCGGTGTGTTGCCAAGGCATCTGGAACTGCCCGTTATGAACTAGTTTCTGTCAGACCCAGCAAGCCATAAAGTCAGACAGTCTCTGTAGCAGTCCATTGTAAGGTGGAAATGGTACATTTGAGTGGAGCCCAAGCAGGAAAAGAGCACAAGTAAGGTGCAAGAGCAGGGAGCCCACATCCCCATGCCATCGTGATCACACCAGCTCATGTCCTTGGCCAGACAGTGGGTTCTCCACAACCAGCTGAAGAGGAGCAAAGAGCTCAAATGTGATTTATAGATTCGTTAGCTCAGTGTGAGGGCTCAAACTGCAAACGGATGTGTGGTTGCCTTATGGCTACATTTAGGGGTGGATAATAAAGGACAGGGGTCATGGAACATCTGAGGGAATGATCTCTCACGTTCTCCCTCTGCCACCCATGCCAGACTTTCTGGGGAGCAAAGATAGATGAAAAAAACTGCAGGGCAAAGAGAGGAAGGGAAGAACAATGGGGTGTTAGGTTCACCTAAAACCACCACCAAAGAAGACTAAGCCCACTCTTAAGTCTGAAACCAGTAAGATAGTGTCTGCGTACTGCAGAGCATGGACTCCAGACAAGAGAATTTAAAATATGCATACTGGGGAGTGGATGTGGCTCCAGCCGTTGAACCCCCGCTTCTCACATGGGAGATCCCGGTTCAGTTCCTGGTGCCTCCTAAAAACAAAACAATAAGCAAAACAAATGAAAAAACCAATTCAGGGGAGCCAGTATGGTTCAGTGGTTGAGCACCCGCTTCCCACATACGAGGTTCCAGGTTCACTCCCTGGCCCGGTAGCTCAAAAAAAAAAAAAAAAAAAAAAAGCATGCTTTGAAGGGTAAGACTTTGAAACACATAGCTTCTGGGGAAGAAAAAAAAGGGGGGGATGTCAAAGGAAGGGAATTTGTCAATACCTAAAATATATTTTTAAAAATTTTAAATATATTTTTATTACAGAAGTTGTGAACTTACAAAACAATCAAGCACATGTGTAGAATACCCATACAACAGCCCTTCACCAACACAATACACTGTTGTGGAACATTTGTTACAGTTAGGAGATGATGTCATCAGACTATTACCACTAACTATGGTCCATAATGTAAATTTGGCATATTTTTTCCATACCCCTCTATTTTTTTTTTTTTGGTTACATATCCCCCCTCCCCCGCTTGCTCTTGCTGTGTGTCCATTCTTCTGTGTTTTTCTATGTCTGCTTCTTGTCTCCCCCTGTCTTTTTGCGGCGACGCGCCGAGTCTGCCCTCCACGGAGGCGGCTCGCTCCATTCATGGGTGGCTCCATTCCATTTTCACGGGCGGCTCTGCCCTGCCCGTGGAGGCTTTTTGCCCTGCCCAAGGGGGCTTTGCCCCGCCCATGGCAGCTTGCCTTTCTCAAGGCCATCTGCCCGCTCGGAGAGGTCCCCGGGAACCGAACCCGGGGCCTCCCATGTGGTAACACCGGTGCTGTTATCCACTGAGCTATCTAGCCAGCCCCATACCCGTCTATTAGTAACACAGTACATCTTTGGCATTGATGCAAGAACATTACAGTATTGCTGTTAACTATAGTCCATAGGTTACACTAATTGCATTTTTTCCCATGCTTCTCCACATTCCCACCACTCTGCAATAGTGATGTACATCCATTCTAGTTCACAGAAGGACATTCCTGCATTTATACACTTACCTTTTGATCTAGAAATCCCACTTCTAGAAATCTCCCTTGCAGAGATATACCTCCAACAATATGAAAATATATGTGTACAAGGTTGTTCATTGAAGCAGGCTTGTTGATTACAAAATATTGGAAACAGCCTAAATGCCCTTACATAGGAAAGGAGCTGAATAAACTGTGGTGCATCCATGCAGTGGAGTGCTACGTGGCTGTAAAAAAGAATGAGGGAGTTTAATACTCTTCCAAGAGTTATATAAAAAATATGCATAGCTTTTCATTTGTGCCAGAAAATATATATAAGAAGGGTAAAGAAGAAACAAATGAGATTGGTTCCTCAGAGGGTTGAGTGGGACCAGGGTGGACAGAATAGTATGTGTGAGAATGGGGGAGTAGGTAAGAGGGGAGATGGACACTTTTCTAAATGGAACTTTTTGCCTAGTTCTTATTCTTAGAACTGTGTTGATATTTCACACATCCTCAAGGTAAAACAACCAGGAAGGGGTGAGGCAAGATAGAATACAAACAGCAACAAATGAATTTAATTATATTACAAATAAATAACCTACCCACAATAGGGACATGGAGAAGAAAAGCACGAACCTAATTGACTTTGGAAAGCAGTGTCTTGACTGTATACTGTAAGGTCAAAGACAAAATGAACTGTACATAAATATTGTACTCTAGTTAGTAAATTTGTTTTTCACAGGGCTACAGATGAACAATTCTGAGATGACTTCATATGCATCCCAGGATTGAGCAAATAAGTAAATTTGTTGTAGAAATGACAGCCAGGGTTCTCACTGTTGGAGAAAGGAGTTATAAATAAGGAGAGGGGAAAGGAGCTAGAATGAACAGTGTGATATGGGATTGGAATGGAAGGTAGCGGTATGAACTCATGGTTTTTAATCTATATACAGATGGATCAATCTAGAACTCAATCTGCATGTGTGCCTGTGTATTTTAGTTTACGTGTACCTATTTCCTAGCTGTGTCCACCAAAGAGAGCTTAGAGGTGATGATGCCCCACCAGCAATGAGCCACACCCAGGGTCCAGACCTTGGTTTCTAAACACCATTATCGGTAAAAGGAACCAGCACTCTCAGGACTGGGGCAGAGAAAATACAGAATGACCCTGAAACATTTTGTGTTGCCATGAAATAAAGAAGTGCTCAGAAAGAGATAGAGACGTGTTGAAAGAACACAGGAGCTAAGCTGAAGGAGACCCCAATGGTCAAATGTGGGCAAGTTGGACAGCAACAGGAAGAGTGACAGTAGTGGATCATAACAAAATTCTATGAGTCCATACTTATATAAATAAATAAGTGAATACATAAATCCACAGGAGAGACGGAGCGATTTCCCTTACAGTAGACTTCCAAATAGGAAAATCACTGTTAAGCAAACACCTCCATACTAGGTTTTGGGCAAGAATCACTGATGGATGCTAAATTTAGTGGGGAATAGTATGATTAGAAACAGGATCTTTGCATAGTCTTGAACTATCTTGACACAAGACACCCATTACAAAGGGAAAATAGTAATTTTCCAGTAGAGGCACCTGGCAGGTAGATGCCCCTTAACCAAATGATCAAAGTTTTCATCCCCAGTAAGAAACTGGCATCACGCACCATGTCGTGTGACCCACTGAGCAGGGCACAGCATCACTATCCTTGCCAAAAATGCATAACCTCAATTGCATCTCAAGAAAACATCAGACAAACCCCGAAGTGGGAGGTGTTATATATCGTTTGAGATCTTGGAGTGGATGCTGGACAAATAGAAGGACATTAGTGGGAAAACTGAAGAAATTCTAAAAAGGTCCGTAGATTAGTCAATAATATTAGTTAATAATATTGAATCAATGCTAGTTTCCTGTTTTCAATCGTTATTCCATGGTTACCTAAGATATTTACTTTAGGGGAAGCTGGGGGAAGAGTGTAGGGGAACTCTCTGAGATCTTTTTGCAACTCTTCTGTAAGTCTAGAACAATTTCAAAATAAAAGTGAGAGAACAGTAAATACATATTGAGTAGCTTCTGTGTCCCAAGCCCTAGAATGTCCCCTAGATGCTGGGGACACAGCAGTGAGCAACAGGTGGTCCCTGCTTTCCTGGGGCTTACATCCCATTGTAGGCCTCATGCTAAATGCTATCGTTTTAATGAAAACCCTAAGAATGCCACCCTTTACAGACTGAACTATTGGGACTCAAGGTTTACATCATTTATAGTGACACTCAGCTTTCATCTCAATGGTTTCATAAGAGAATGTACAGGGAAGCCAGATGTGACTCAAACAGTTGAGTGCCTGCCTACCACACGGGAGGTCCTGGGTTTGATTCCTGATGCCTCCTAAAAAAAGATGAGCAGACACAGAGAGCACACAATGAGCAGACAGTAAGCGCAAACAACGGGGGTGGGGGGTGGGGGGGTGGAGAAATAAATCTTTAAAAAAAGAGAGAGAATGTGCAGGCAGGGATCAGACATTGCTGGAAGGATCAGACATGGCCAAGACAGTTCTGGAATTTTTATGCTGATTCCTAAATTGCCTGGTTAACAAATCTTCATGGTGGGCATAGTTTCATTTCAGCTTAATTTCTTTCTTTTGCAGTTGAACCATGCTGATAAGACAGGTGCATGACAAGGTCAGTGTTATCTGGAATGCCCTTTATATGTAACTACAGAAACGTAAGGAGCGATTCATACACATTAAAAATCTATGGTTCAGGGAAGTGGATGTGGCTCAAGTGATTGGGCGCCTGTCTACCATATAGGAGGTCCAGGGTTCAATTCCCAGGACCTCCTGGTGAAAAGCAAGCTGGCCCGCTCGGAGAGCTGGCCCGCGCAAGAGTGCTGGCCTGCGTGGAGAGCTCTTGCGGCAAGATGACGCAACAAGAAGAGAGACAATAGGAGATGTGGCAGATCAGGGAGCTGAGGTGGTACAAGAGATTCAGCCCCTCTCTCCACTCCAGAAGGTCCCAGGATCAGTTCCCAGTGCTGCCTAAAGAGAAGACAAGCAGACACAGAAGAACACACAGAGCAGACAGTGAGCACAGAACAACGAGGGGGGCGGGAGAGAAATAAATAAATAAATCGTTGGGGAAAAAAAAATCTATGATTCGCATCTGGATGGTGATTTCCATTTTTTTAGCTTTGCAGTTCTTCAAATTCTGCAATTCTACAAATCTTAGGCCAGATTAAAAATAGGCATAATTATAGTCCCTGTTGCCATCTGCTCGACTCATTTGTCCAAATTGCTTCACATCTCCTTTCTTGGCTGGGAGACTGGGCAAGGAGCAGACCTGGCTGACCAGTCCATGGGCCGAGTAGAAAGAGACGCTCTCCAGCGGGTTCTCACCTGTGGCCACAGAGCACACAGTGGAGGGCAGACCATGGAAGGTGAAACTGGCCAGTGGAGAGATCCAGGCTACAGTCTGGAGTTGGAGTCCTGAGGCTTTTACTGTTTGCCAGCATGCACATCTGAAAAAAGCCAGCAAGCTGTGTGTGTTTTGAGGGCTCAGGTATTTTTATCATCTCTATAAGGAAGTGTAATTGTGTGAGGCTTTTAAAAAATTTTATTTATTTATTTATTTTTAAAGATTTATTTATTTCTCTCTATCCCACTTTGTTGTTTGTGCTCACTCTCTGCTCTCTGTGTCTGTTTGTTGTGTGCTCTCTGTGTCTCCTCATCTTCTTTTTAGGAGGCACTGGGAACTGAAAACGGGACCTCCTGCATGGGAAGGAGGCGCCCAATCACTTGAGCCACATCCACTCCCTGCTTGTTGTGTCTCTCCTTGTGTTTCCTCGTTGCATCAGCTCGCTGTCTTGCTCGTCTTGTTTAGTAGGCACCGGGAACTGAACCCAGGACCTCCCATGTGGTAGGCAGGCACCCGACTGCTTGAGCCACATCTGCTTCCCCCCTGAGGCTTTTTAATTCTCCCAAAAGCCCCCTAGCTGAAGTGGCAGCTGAGTGTATCTCTTCAACAAGTTTCTGTGACCTAGCTCTGTCATTGCAATAAAAGAATTAAATTGACATGCTTGGCTTCAACTTCTTTCGAACAGGTCACACACTAGCCGTGGCTCAGGCTGCCTGTACTGAGAACAGTCACAATGTTAAACACTTCCCCTGGAACATCAGGCCCTCGGCTTGTCTTACATATTTCGAGAATGGACTCTGCAGGTAAATGAATGAGTGGAATCTGGGCACACCTCTGGAGTCATTGACTCGAGTGTTGACTCACCCCCTTTCCTTAGAGGTGGCATTCCAGCTGTGGTGAGTGATGGCATCATCTCCAGGTATACACTAAATTTTTCAGTTTCCTGACTGGCAAGGCTGGGCCACACTAGGTTGGGTGCCTATACATAGATGGCTTATATTTCCGAGAGGAGATAAAGTTTGTGAAATATCGTAACCCAATCTTTTATTTATTTATTTATTTATTGATTGATTTATTGATTTATTTTTTAAAGATTTATTTATTTTATTACATATCTCCCCTTCCCCCCCGCTGCGGCGACGCGCCGAGACAGGTCACTGCGCAGGTGCGGCTTTCCCTGCTTGTGGGCGGCTTCTGCTTCTATTCACGGCCGGCTTTCAGTTCGCGGGTGGCTGGCTGTGCTCCATTCGCAGGCTACCTGCCCTGCCCGTGGCGGCTTTTGCCTGTCCGTGGCAGCTTTTTGCCCTGCCCACGGCGGCTCTGGCCTGCCCATGGCAGCTTGCCCTTCTCAAGGCGGTCTGCCCGCTAGGAGAGGTCCCCGGGAACCGAACCCGGGGCCTCCCATGTGGTATGCCGGTGCCCTATCCACTGGGCTATCGAGCCGGCCCCCCAATCTTTTATTAAAAGCTCCCTATTTGGCAAGGACTCTGCTGAGCCCTTTATATACCTTATAACATTTGGTACCCATAAGCCATATTAAATATATTAAATATATGTTGTGTTGTTGCTCATTTTATAGATGAGGCCATAGAGTTTAATCGCACAACAACACAGGACAAAAAGTGGTGGAGCCCAAAGCACATACAACAAAAGGAAAAATAGATAAATGGGACCTCCTCAAAATTAAACACTTTTGTACCTCACAGGGCTTTGTCAAAAGGGTGAAAAGGCAGCCAACTCAATGGGAAAAAATATTTGGAAATCACATATCTGATAAGGGTTTAATATCCAGGATATATAAAGAGATGTTACAACTCAACAATAAAAAGACAAACGACCCAATTGAAAAACGGGCAAAAGACTTGAATAGACATTTGTCCAAAGAAGAAATACAAATGGCAAAAAAACACATGAAGAAATGCTCAACATCACTCATGATTAGGGAAATGCAAATCAAAACTACAATGAGATATCATTTCCCACCTATTAGAATGGTCACTATTAAAAAGACAGAGAACTACAAGTGTTGGAAAGGATGTGGAAAGATAGGACACTTTTCACTGTTGGTGGGAATGCAGAATGGTACAGCCACTGTGGAGGACTATTTGGCAGTTCTTAAAGAAGTTGAATATAGACTTGTCACGTGACCTGGCAATACCATTACCGGGTATATATCCAGAAGAACTGAGAGCAGTGACACAGACATTGGCACACTGATGCTCATAGCAACATTATACACGATTGCCAATAGTTGGAAACAACCCAGGTGTCCATCAGCAGACGAATGGATAAACTGTGGTTTATTCACATGATGGAATATTATGCAGCTGTAAGAAGAAATGAAGTTGTAAAGCATATGGCAACATGGATGAACCTGGAGGACCTTATGTTGAGCGAAGCAAGCCAGACATAAAAGGACAAATACTGTACGATTGCATTACTATGAACCAAATATATTGGGTAACGTACTGTTTGATTAAAAAAAAAAATTATATGTATCCAGTACATTTAATTGAGACATGTATGTATTTATTCATCTGTGTTTACTTTTTAGTTTTTAATTGTTTATATTTTCAATTATTAAATGTACAAAATAAAGTTTAAATAAAAGAAAATAAACACCTGTTTTTAATTGAAAAAAAAGTGGTGGAGTCTGCATTCTACAACGGGGAGGACCAGGGGCACTGTACACTCTCATCGATTCCTGATAGAAGCGTGACTTGCTATAGCACATTGGATGAACAGTCTGCAGTATCTATTGAAATATGAAATGACTTTAACCCCACCCCGGCCCACCACTGGGGGGTCTTCCTATGGAAGTAAGAGCATTCTAGGGTAAGGATATATGTATAAGGATGTTTATTGCGGTATTATTTGTTGTGATAAAAGCCTAGCTCAAAGTTCATGTTCATCAATGTAATGGTTTCAGAGTTTTATTTAATTATGAATTCCAAAAATATAAATTGGATTATTCTTGTAAACTAATCTGTTCATCTGGGTGTGATTAAGTGATGATAAGGGTATTAACTGGGCCACGTCAGGAGGGTGTTGGGCCCCGCCCCTCGGCAGTTGTGGTCTCAAGTATAAAGGCTAGGCAGCAGATCTGAGTTGCAGAGAATTGGAGAGAAGCAGATTTGAGAAGCAGTTCTGATGTTGGAGTGAGCCGATCACCGGATAGTCCACAGCTGGCCTTGTGGAGAGACACAACGCAGAGAGCCTCATGGTCTACAGCTGGACTTGTGGAAGAAACTGAAGCTAAGCCAGGAGAGAAACGCGGCCCCGGCAGGAGAGGAACCCAAAGGCCTGAGCCCTTGCAGACGTTGGCAGCCATCTTGCTCCAACACGTGGACTTTGGTATGAGAAGAAACTCAAGCTTTGTGGTCTGGTAACTGTAAGCTTCTACCCCATATAAATACCCTTTATAAAGACCAACCAATCTTTGGTGTATTTCAAAAGGCATGCCTGTGGCTGACCAAAACAATCAATAAGGGAAAAAATGGCATCAGAGTAGGGTAATCTAGCCTATAGATTCCGCTATTAAAAAGACCAAGTGAGATCTATGCCAACTGACCTGGTCAGATATCCATAATATGCTGTTAAATGAAGAAAGCAATTTTCATAGTAATACATTAGAATTCTTGTGAGGAAAAAAAAAATAGCTAGATTTTTGTAAGTATCGATCAAGCTGGGGAAGGATATACAACCCAGACCATCAGCACTGGGTACCCTAAGTGGGGTGGAAATGGGGAGATGCTTTAGTTTCCTTGGCTGCTCACACAAATACCATGAAATGAGTATTTGTGTGAGCAGCCCCTCGTTGTTTGCACTTGCTGTGTCTGTTCGTCTTCTTTGTTTCTTTAGGAGGCACCAGGAACCAAACCCTGGACTTCCAATGTGGGAGGAAGGAGCCTAATCGCTTGAGCCACCTCTGTTCCCTGCTTTGTTGTGTCTCTCATTAGGTTCTCCCTCTTGTGTCTCTTGTTGCGTCATCTTGTCACACCTGCTCATCGCGCCTGCCCGTTGCACCAGCTCGCCATCCTGCTTGTCCTCTTTAGGAGGCACCAGGAACTTCTGCTCCTTGCTTTGTTGGGTCTCTCATGTTTTTCTTCTTGTGTCTCTTGTTGCGTCATCTTGTTGTGTCAGCTTGCCATGCCTGCCCCTTGCGCCAGCTTGCTGTCTTCTTTAGGAGGCACCGGGAACCGAACCACAGACCTCCCGTGTGGTAGGCAGGAGCCCAATCACTTGAGCCACATCTCCTTCCCCATGTGCATTTTGATAATTTCACAATCTTTTAAAAAGCTGTAACAAGAGTTAGAATTTTAAATCTGCAGGGCTTCAGATTTCTGTATGGTATGACATTAAATTACATTTCCACATATTCATCTAAGTTCATTCCTCAAAAACATAACGCCCAACAAGATTTTTGCTGGAAAAGAAGCATGCCTTTCAGGGAAAATATGTGGCTCAATGTCCAAGAGATTAAGGTTTTTGGTTCCCAAATGAAGTCTTCAGTTGAACCAAGAATCCCTTGTGTCTCTTTTAATCATCCAACCTCTCCTTGGCTCAGCTATTTGCCCAAATAGATCAGGAGGCAGACATCCTTCCTGCCTCAAATAATGCCAATATTATTGCCCAGAAGTGGTTGACAGATCCTGTCAGGAGACACTGTAACCCTCCTAGGTGTCCAATTCCTGCACTGACACTTTCATCAAGACTGAACTACAGGATGATGGTTTTATTCCCCAATTTGCTTCACTCTTTCCAGTAGTGTCTGCAACTCCTGCATTCGGCAAAAGGATTTACTATAGAGAAACCTAAGCTCAGCATCAAGTTGTCACATACCACTTTGAAATATTTCTGTTGAACCAAAGAGACAAAACTAGGAAATTACCAGAATATTTCATTAGATGGAAAGCAAATGTTCAGTAACTCTGGGTAGCTTCTTCAAGTCCCTTTTAAGGACTAAAACTTACTGGATTGTTTAAGTTGAGATAATTAAAAACACAAGTGGGGCCAGCTGTGGCTCAATTGGTGGGGTGCCAGTTTACCACATGGGAGACCCCAGGTTCGGTTCCCGGGGCCTCCTCGAGCGGGCAGACCGCCTTGAGAAGGCAAGCCGCCGTGGGCAGGGCAAGCCGCCCAGGAGCAGGCAGGCCGCCGTGCGGTAAGCTGACTCGGCAGTCGCCGCGGTGCAGGGGGAGACGAGCAGACACAGAAGAACGCAAAAATGAACACAGCAAGAGCAGGCAGAAAGGGGGGGATATATAATAAAAAATTAAAAATTAAAAATTAAAAAATTAAAAAAAACACAAGTGCTATACCACCTGTCTTTTGCCCCAGACTCTCCAAATGAACAACATAAAGACACACCAAAAGGCTGATAATAGAGCTAGCTGGGGCAATCACTGCAGCTATACAATAACAAATACCTTTAAAACATGGGCACAAGTATGATACCTGGAATTCTTGTGAAAGATCACGCAAGATCCATGGAATTTAAAAAGGGTTTTAGATAAGGTTCTGCTCACGCTGCTTTGAATTTATAAGAACAGGTCAATGGATCCTTTAGCATGAGCAGAAACCTGCTAGGTACTGTTTCCACTGCCATTTACTATACAATTTAGACCTGATTAGAGACTTCAGCAGCACCTGAAGTAGAGCCCTCGGGCAGCCACTGTCATTTACACCAAAGGTTATTTAGTTCCATTCTGGGCGTTGGCAAATTCATGAGACGTTTCATAACCCGAATGGATATTTCAGGTTTCCAAACCAATCAATATACTCTGTCAGGGAACTAATTCCAAACCAAAGCGAAAACAAAAGCCTTATTGTGGAACACAGAAAAAACACTACTCAAATAAAAAATTACTAAAAGAAATAAGATTATTCCCTCCCCCCAGGCCCCTGTTCCCACTTGGTGGACCCATGCTTGGTTTAATTTGTGGTTACCTCAGAATGCAACTAAAGGCTTAAATTATAAATCACAGATTCTCTGAACACATTAGTTCTTTATAGAGGCGTGTTCCAGAAAGTCTAATATAGCCACAGCCTACTACAGAGAGTGTTCCTTCAGGGTAGGGCGCAGGACAGGTTAATTAAGGTCACTTAAATCTTCATCTTCTACAGCAGGTCAGAACCCAGATGGCTGACTTTCTGCAGGATTTTCTGATAGGAATCCAGCAGAGCTGGTTTCAAGTTTCATATCAACACTTAATAGCTGGAACCTCCTTATCCGGAAGATGGGATTCAGGGAAGTCCACAAGAGTAGCAAATCTGAGGTAGTCAACCCTCACGAAGGCTCAGTACCTGAACCTAAAACGATTTTGAAATGACCACTGGCTGCAGTTGTTTCTATATTTGCAAGTACTTATGAAAGACGCTGCTCAATCTAGTTTATACATTTACGTATCAAAGAAAATTCTCCTAAATAAGAGCAGTTGTGACAGTTTAAACTTCCACAGTGTAACAGGGCCGATCACTATTATCTGCACGGGTTGCTGTAGACCCGGCAGAGATCAGATGATAAATGGCTATGGCGGTTAGCTGTGGTCTAGTTACTTTAGAAGGGTTAGCTAAAACCGTTCCTTTACTCTGTGCGGCTGCTTTTCTGATTTTCAAGCACAGCCTACTGGTTGTCTAGCTGAAGTTTAAGGGCCTGGTTTTTTGAAACCTCATTCCTACCTCTCTTTTTGTGTCTTGCGACTTCAAAGCCCTTCTCCATTTCTTTATCCTTCCGGTTTTCCATGCTTGGCGGTGGATTGCAGGGATGGGAACTGTATATCGCTGTCTATTTCTGGTGGTCCTTGCGGTGATTTCCTTGTTGTGGTTAACCTGGCCCCAGGAGGCCTAGACACACCATTAGTCATCGCCGGTTCTGGGGTTTCTGTAACAATCACTGGAGAAGGAGGTGCTTGTACCAGAGCTGTTTTATTCCAGGGACCTGAAGTTTTTTTTTTTTTTTAAGGACTTATGTATTTATTTATTCACTCCCCTTGTTGTTTATGCTCACTGTGTCCATTCACTGTGTCTTCTCTTTAGGAAGCATCAGGAACCAAACCTGGGACATCCTATGTGGAAGAGAGGTACTCTATCACTTGTGCCACCTCCGCTCCTTGTTTTGTTATATCTCTCATTGTGTTTCCTCTTTGTTTCTCCTTGTTGCGTCATCTTGTTGTGTCAGCTCGCCATGACAGCCTGTTTCTCCAGCTCACTGTCTTGCTCGTCTTCTCCAGTATGCACTGGGAACCGAACCCAGGACCGCCCCCCCCCCCATGTGGTAGGTGGAAGCTCAATCGCTTGAGCCACATCTGCTTCCCCTGAAGACTTTTCTACACCACCACCACCACCACCACCACCTCCACCTTATTCCCAGCTATCACCTGGATCGTCTCTCTTTTTATTATCATCTTCTTCCTTTTTACTTGTTTGCATTGCCTGGACTCAGAGGCTGCTGTAATCAACCTCTTTTTGCTCAAATTCTTTCCACTCACCTTCATCTTAGCTCCGCCTGCTGCTGTGCTAGCACGGAGGGGAGGACTACAGGAGGATGTGGAGGCAGAGCTGGCAAGGGAGCCAATCAGGTGACAGGATAAAGCGCTACAGTAACAATCACTGCCTCAGGCGGGCTGGGCCCTGGTGTGGGGGGAGAGAGGAGGGTATATGCAAAGTAGATAATGTACTTATCACATCTTATCACAACACATATATTCTTCAAATCATTTTCTCCAAATCTTGTTTATCTTATAGTTTTAACTGCTTTAAAAAGTCACTCAAAGAAAAATCCCCAGGATACAAAATTTATTTCTAATGCTT
>PVKH010022352.1:0-14119 GCA_004027955.1 Chaetophractus vellerosus
GTGAGATCCCACCGGGAAACCCCTTAAGGGAAGGCTGCTACTAAGAACAAGACCCTGCAGAGACCCTGACCACGACGTCCCATTTGGAACTCCCAGGGGTCAAGCCAGATAACTCCAAACAGGCCTCCTCATTGGTCCCAGAGAACACCAAGCAAAAGGCCTCATCACTGGTCCCCTGAGAGCTAACAGGTGGGATCAGAAAGCAACCAGTCAGAATAGCAAACAGCTGGGGCCCCTCCCCAACATTAGGAAAGGGGAGAACGGCTTTAATAAAGGCAACCCTCACCCCCACCCCAAGTACTCCTCTTTGCCTGGAGGTAGCCCACATCCATGTCTCAGGTGTATAATTTTCTTTTCTTGTTTCTCAATAAACTTTTTACTGGCCTAAAACTTTAAACTTTAAACTGGCATTTTCTTAAATTCTTTTATGCAACATAGCAAAGAACCTAGAGGAATCCGGCATCTTCCAACTACACAAGTGCCCTAATTTGAAAAGAGGGTATGATAATAATATGGATTTCTTAGACCCAAGGTGAGCCTTGATTGACTTAATACATGTGAATAAAGGTTAATAACCAACATATATGTGTCTCTCACCATGTGCCAAGCACTATTTTAAGTATATTTATTTATTAATTTAATCCTCCCAACAACTCTAGATGGAAGTGAGATTATTTCCATTTTACAGATGAGGAAATTGAAGCACAGAGGCGTTTCAATAACTTGACCAAGTCAACACAGGTAGTAAGTAAAACTGCATAAAAATGTATTATTAAATGCTAAAATGTATATTACAGATATATTCAGAGACAAGGAGAGATTATGTTAAATAGTCAACAAATATTATTGTACATCTCAACTGTGCCAGGCAATGTTCTAGGAACTGGAGAGTTAGCAATGAACAAAATAGTCCAAAGTACCCGCCCTCATGGGATCAGTCAAGAAAGATCTGTTTGGAGAAAGAATGACTTGGGCTTAACCTGGAAAATGTGTTGGATTTGAAAATGGGAGTAAGGAGCAGTTAATCAGCAAACTAAAACTGCCACCAGCATGCTCCATCACCTGTTTTTGTTTGCGCTAAGATTTTTTTTTTAATGGTAGCTTCTTTAAAAAAAAAAAAAAAAAAGTAGATAGGACAGAGGTCTTATGAGCTCCATAAAGCGTGAGATATTTGTTATACGGTCCTTTAAAGAAAAGCTTGCTGACCTCTGGAATAAGAAGCATTTCAGGAAGAGAAAAAAAATAAGTTGATGAAGTGAGATGAGAATAAGGAGCAAATTAAAAAAAAAAAAAAATGAGCTTAAAAAAAAAGTTAAGCTTCAGGGCAGGGAAAAGCCTGGGTAGACAGTCACACAAACTAGGTGCTCAGGTGAGGGAGAAGAGGGTATATAATGTCAAATAAGAACTGAAACCACTTGCCTTGTACATAAGGCAAAAACGGGCATTGTGAGTTTCATTGTTCCATCTCTCCACCATACACCGAGTGCCACCTATGTCACTATGTGCTTTGTTGCGGGCATACACAGCAATAGAAGCTTGACCAAGCTACTATTAAGAACAAAAGAAACTGTTTTCAAGTTAAGTTTGAAAGAATATATGCAAAGTGCTTAGAACAGTACCTGGCACATAGTAGGTGCACCATAATTGTTATAATTAATTAACTTGTTTTATGAAGTGCCTATTATGTGTTGGCACTGTACTACATGCTAGAGAAATAGCCCAAATCCTCAAGTTCACAAGCTAGAGGAGAGAGGGACAAACCCAAAGTTACAGAAGAGAAATAAAGTATAACTAGTGCTAAGAGTGCTACATGGACTTGACACCATGGGAGAAAGGAGATGGGGGAGTGGGTGTATCTGGGAGGGCTAGTGTGGTTAAGGAATGGGAGGGGGGTGAGTATGGCAGAGAGAACAGCCTCTGCCAAGGCCCAGAGGAAGGAGACAGCCTGGCATGGCCAGATATCTGTGCATGTTCTTTCATGTGGCTGAAATGCAGAGGGGACTGGATGAAACACGAGGCTGCAATCATGGAGAACCTTGGGCACCAGTGAAGATGTCTGCATTTTAATCATGAGGACAATTCACTGAAGGGTTGAGTAAGAAATTCATGTGATCAGATTTGTGTACAACATGACAAAGTCCATTTCCTCAGCAACTCTACCCCGGTTCCATTATTTAACTGTAAATGCCTTATTCAGCTTTAAAGATTGTTCATTCCTTTAGCATTCATTAATTTCTCTTTGCCCTTTCTTTTTGATCTCCTGTTTCCTTTTTGGCCATGTCTTTGCTCATCAGCATTTTAAAAGCTTGAAGATTTTAGGGCGAATGAGGGAATGAACCTAAATCAGTCCATTCTAGGTAAGTCTGGTGGAATGGATAGCTAAAATTCCATCTATCCTCCAGGGATTTTAATTATGTTCACTCTAATCTCCATTATCATTGATAATCAAACTGTGATGATGAGTCATTCCAAGACCTAATTTTTAAGTGAATTTAAAATGGAAATTTCTCAAGGGCAAACAGAGAACATTACATTTTTTTTGAACATGAAAAATAGTACAGCGAATATAATGAACACCCCTGTACCTCCACCCAGCAAATATTTTTCCCTATTTGTCTCAGATTTTTTAAAGAAAGTCCCTGATGCTTCTCTTTCTGAACTCATATTGTCTGCTCAGAGGTAACCACTCTCTTTGGTATTTATCATTCCTATTAATACATTTAGACTGCTACTAAATATGAATGTAGCCCTAAACCATATAGCATTTTTGCATATTTTTATATCAGTGGCATCAAACTGTACAGAGCCTTCTGCAATATTTTTTCCACTCATCATTTTGTTACTGACATATATCCTTATTGGTACAAATAGATATAATTCATTCATTTCACTGCTGTATAGCCATTCTACTGTTGATGGACATTTAGGTTTTTTTCCTATTACAAACATTGGTGTTATAAATATTCTTGAATATGTTTCCTTCTGCACATTTTGGGCACTAACTTGGATTGGAATTGATGAATGCTAAGAGGTACAGTATACAACTTTATTAGATACTGCCAAATGGCTTTCCAAAATGGCTGTAGCAACTTATACGCCAGTCAGCAATGTACAGGACTTCCAACTCTCCATGTCTTAGCCAGCACAAATGTGATAATAAAATGTGAAAAAAATAATTTGACTTTCTAAAACAGTCCCAAACTGAAAAGCAACCAAATATGAGCGTTTTCACTCATTAGACATTTACCCACTTAATGAACACATATTGAGCCCCACCCAGTTACAAATATGACCAACATATTGGATAGAGACAGAAATGGGCCCTGCTAATTAAAGGCAGTTAGTTAAATGTTATAATATACATAAGTTCACAATGTCTGCCTGGAAAAATACCATTCATCCTTCAATACTCTATTTTGCTTCTGGAAAGTAATAACAACTAGCATTGGTTGCCTGCTCTGAGCTATACACTGTGCTAAATTCATGACCTGTATTATCTCATTCAATGTTCACAAAACCCTAAGTAGTTTGGTTTTTTTCTCTTTTTCATTTTACTGACACACAGAGAGATTAAGTAATTTTTTCAAGGTGGTGACAGAACCAGGATTTGAAGCCAAGCAGTGGGACTCTACAGCCTGTGCTCTTATACTAGTCTCCCTCCCTAATCTACTCTCTTTACCTCCCCCTCCTCCCCAAACAAAGTCAGAGGCTCCTCCTTTTTGTTCTCATAGAATCCTAAGAGAACCTCTACTGAATGTGCTACTGTTTTGAACTATATGCTTACATGTCTTTTTCCTCCTTTAGAAGAGGTATGGTATTATTAATAGACTTTACCTAACAAAAAGTAAGTGTTCACTACTGGGTATATACACAGAAGAACTGAGAGCAGTGACACAATTAGACGTGCACACTGATGTTCATAGCAGCGTTATTCACAATTGCCAAAAGTTGGAGACAACCCAGGTGTCCATTGACTAATGAATGGATAAACTAACCGTGGAGTATTCACACAATGGAATATTATGCAGCTGTAAGAAGAAATGAAATCATAAAGCATATGACAACATGGATGAGTCTGGAAGATATTATGTTGAGTAAAACAAGCCAGACACAAAAGGACAAATACTGTTTGATTATGCTTTATGAACTAAATATATTGTGTAATCTCATAGAGTTAAGAACTTGAATATGGGTCACCAGGAAATAGAATGAGTTTAGAGAATGGAAAGCTGAGGGTTAACTTGTGCACGATTGGTAAAAAGGATGTGTGTTAATCTTTGGAAATGAACAGAAAAGGTGAAAGCCCAACATAACGTTTGTAACTAGAAGTGCTATTATGTGGATATGAAAAAGGGAAAGTCTAAGGTCATGTATGTTATTAAAGGAAAGCTAAAAAATATAACATGGGGCTGTATAGCATAGTAAAATAGCATGTGATATATGAATATGGGTAAAATTGCATATATAAGACCATCTTTCTTTGAAACTGAACAAATATATGTTAATACTACAAGATGTTAATATCAGACCAAAAAAACCATTATGCTAAGTGAAAGAAACCAGACACAAAGTTCTACATACTGCATGATTCCATTTATATAAAATGTAAATATAGATCAATTTATAAAGATGAAATTAGATTAGTGTTTATGTAAGGGTAGGGAAGGATAGAGGGATTGAAAGGTGACTGCTAAGGGGTATGAGGTTTTTCTTTTTGTAGTAAGGAAATTGTTCTAAAATCTTTTGTGGTGATGAATGCACAACATTGTGATTATACTAAAAGCCATTGATTATACACTTTGGAGAGATCATATGGTATGTGACTATATTTCAATAAAACTGTTTAAAAATAGATAAATGTGTAATAGCAGCCAGAAATAGCAGCTATGTACAGTAGGGGAAGCATAGAGAGGTTGAGAGGTAAAGAATTTTCTTTTTTATTTTTTGTCTGTTTTTTGTTTATTCTTATTATTGAAATAATGAAAATGCTCTAATAATGACTGAAGTGATGAATGCACAACTATGTGATTATACCAAATACCATTGATTATGCACTGTGGATGAATTGCATGCTTTATTAATATGTATCAATAAAGTTGATTTGTTTTTAAAAAAAAAAGAGGGGAAGCAGATGTGACTAGGCAACTGGGCTCTCACCTACCACACGGGAGGTCACTGGTACGGATGCCCGTGTCTCCTAAAGAAGACAGTGAGCTGGCGCAACAAGCAGGCGTGGCAAGGTGACACAAGAGACATAAGAAAAGAGCATGCAAAAAAAAATTTTTTAAAAGATAGGTAAATAGAAGTGTTCAATAAATATGTATGTGAAAAAATGAATGCTATGAGATCACCAAGGATGAAAAAGCTGATTGTAAAGGTGATGTGATGATCTGAACAGGCTTGAAGTTGGAGGAAATGTTCACCACAAGTAAACAGGCCATTCTGTAAAAGCTACACATTCACTGCCTGTTCAAGAAGCCACATAGAGCCTGAGATGGCTGAAGAACAGATGTTCACTGGGGGTGGGAAGTAGGTGGGAGTGCTGGGGGTGAAAGGACAAGGAGAAAGAGGCAAGAGCTAGAAGCAAGGGCTACTGGAGTGGGCAGATTTATTTTTTCATCTGTAGGTGATGGAGAATGAATCCACAGGAAATTCATAAACTGTTCTGGGTATTTGGTTCCCACATTTTAAAAATATATGTCTTCTCTTAGAAGGGCTTAAAGAATAGTGTTTTGATGCAAACATGAGAGCAGAAATCTAGAGAATTCTTTCAAAAGTAACTTTTATAAAGAAAAATGTTAGCCTTTTATAAAGGCTTTGCCCATGCAACATTGGAAATTTGTTCTTTGAGATGGACCATATCAAAGACCTACTGACATCTCCAAGCATACTTTAGGCTCTTCATTTGCTGGAAAGGAAATCTTATTGTACTCTCTCCAAAACACAGACTTCTGGTCTAACTTTTTGTTGCTGTTACCTTCATTTTTTTTTCCTTAGGAGGGAGAATGGAATTTGATCTGCATATTTGCAGATTTTTTCCTGAAGTGTAACAGTGACTAAAATAAAGGAATATAGCCTAACAATGAATAGGGAGGGTAGGGCCCAGAGGCATAAAGGATTGGTTTGTTAAAAAGCTTTACTGAAATACAGAAAACAAGCAGGAGTAATAACATCTGAAACCTGAGCCAACTAAAAGTTAAATAACAAGAAGACAAACATAAAATGAGAAAATCCTTGAGAATGGAAAAGGATGTCTAAAGAGCAGGCCTTAGAAAGAAGGCAGCATCC
This sequence comes from Chaetophractus vellerosus, assembly GCA_004027955.1. Classification (NCBI taxonomy): domain Eukaryota; kingdom Metazoa; phylum Chordata; class Mammalia; order Cingulata; family Chlamyphoridae; genus Chaetophractus; species Chaetophractus vellerosus. The sequence goes on from PVKH010022352.1 coordinate 6,289, forward strand.
AAGTAGAAAAGAGGGTTAAATAGTTTATCTTTTGAGGAAAGAGGAACTGATTCTAAAAAACAAAACTGGGAGCAGATGTGACTCGAGTGGTTGAGTGCCAGCCTCCCATATGGGAAGGTCTTGGATTTGGTGAAAGAGAAAAAAAAAAACAACAACATGCAAAACTAAAGAGGGAAGCGGGTGTCGCTCGGTGGTTGAGTGCCGGCTTCCCACATGCCAGATCCTGGGTTCAATCCCTGGTACCTAAAACAAAACAAAACAAAACAAAAAAACAACTGCCTGACACTGAAATAATTTAATTGAAGTGACTAGCTAGCAGGGATAGAAGGACAATTATGCATAGTATAAAACAGAAAACAAGAAAATTGTACACATTGTAGTATTGCGTATGGCCCCCTTGTTCATAAAGGGATGGCTAATCAACTGCAACTGTGGTTATTAATTAGTAATAAGTGAAACAATTCAGTGACACCCATTTTTCACACTCACTGTGAAACTATAGTAGCCCTAAAACTAATTTATAGAAACTCAGAAAGAGCAGATATAGCTCAAGTGGTTGAGCACCTGCTTCCTATGTATGAGGTCCCAGGTTCAATCCCCAGTACCTCCTAAAAACAAAACAAAGAAACAAAGAAACCAACTCTCATTGGGGAGTGGATGTAGCTCAGTGGTTGAGCACCTGCTTCCTATGTACGAGGTCCTATTTGTGCTGGTTTAATTATATTTATTTCTCCCTAAAACAGTAATTTTTAAGATTATCTATTTTAAAACACCATAATAGGGAACTGTTCAATATATGTTCCTATTGCTGTTTTAATGAATTGCCACAAATCTGATGGCTTAAAACAAACACAAATTTATTCTCCTTAGAAATCAAAGGGTTGAAAAGGTTCCTACTGAATAGTCAGGGTGTGAGCAGGCCTGTGTTCCATATGGAGATGCCAGGGGAGAAACCGTTTCCTTGCCTTTTCAGCTTCTAGAGGCTGCCCATATTTCTTGGCTCCTGGCTCCTTTTCCTTTCAGTGGCCAGTCAAGTCTTTCTCAAAAAGTGGCATCACTCTGCCACTGACTCTTCTTCTGCCTCCTCCTTCCACTTTTAACGACCCTCTGATTACATTGAGCCCATCCAGTTAATCCAGACTAAGGATAATCACTGTATTTTAAGGTCAGCAGATCAGCACTCTACTCCATCTGCAATGTTAATTCCCCTTCACCATGTAATATATTCACAGCTTCCAGGGATTTATAACATGGATATCGTTGGGGGGCCATTATTCTGCCTACACAACTTCCAATGTTAAACTACATTGTACAAGGCGGACATTCAATGCTATCAACAATTCTGAAATCTTTTATTTGCTCAGCACATTCTTCTATATGCCTGAAAGGTGAACCTTGTACATAAAATATGACCAAATAAATTATGTCTCCTTGCAGGATTTTTAGCTTGGGGGATGGCCTAAGGGAGCTCTACTGTGCTTTTCAGACTCTAATGTCTCAAAAAGAAAGATGTAAACAACTTCTTAAATCCATATACCGCTTTTTTAGGGGAATAGCAACAACATCCTAAAGTCATTACTTTTTTTGTCAAAACAATAAATGTTTACATTGGAGACAACAGAAAAAGCTGAACATTTAATGTTTTAAAAAATATTCATTGAAGGAAATTTTAGGTTTTAAATTTTAGTTCGAGAGAATGGAAATAGTGGTCATGAGGAAAAAGGCAAAGTTTTTCTTTGAACTTTTCCACAAAAAAAGCAGTAAGATAAATTTTCACAATATTAGCCACAGATGTTTGAGTAGAAACATCATTCACTTTTTTTTCACATTTTCTTATGGATATGTTCAAAACAAGCTATGATTCTCTTGGTAAAACAGCTCCAAGAGTGGAGCCATCCTCTCCCTTGGGGAAAACAGAGGCTCAGGCAAGGGAAAGAAAGAATAGGCTAGACACCTGTCCCCAATGGAGAGAGGAAAAACACACCTGGAGAGCAGCTCAGTCACTGGGAGCCAAAGGGGGAAAAATACTAATTGGAGAGAGGAGGTTACGCTTCCAATCTGTTGCTAGTTTATAAAGTAAATCTATTCCTGGAGGAAAGTGATACACTAGCAACAAACTAAAAACGAAGGGGCGTGGCTGATGCCAGATTGGATATCCTTCAAGTCTCAGCTCTGATGAAACTCCTTCCAGGAAATTTCCCCATCATGCCCTGAGCCCAGTCTGTATATCTCATTAACATATTTATTCATTCACTTATTCATACCGAGCACCTGATATGCTCAAAGCGGTGGGGATAAAAAAGTAAATAAGGCATAATAGCACTTATTACATGGCATTGATTTGTAATGGTGTTGGCTTTCTGTCTCTCCTGCTTGTAAGGAGCCTTAATTCATTTTTTGCATCCTCAGGATCTAGTACAGTGCCTGGTACAGACTAGGTGATTAATGAACCAAAGAATGACTGTAAAGAATATTTTTCATGTGACGTTATGTTCTCAAACCTTTACCTCTATGGGGGGTGGGGAGGGGGACGAGTAGACACGATAACAATGGGAAAGACATCTTTATTTGGAGTGCATACAGCAATCCACAGCTTCCTAATGTGGCCTCTTGTACCGAATTTAGTTAAGAAGACTAGAGGAGTCTCGGGCGGAATGGAGACGTTTATTCCTCCTCCTTCCCGCGCGCAGGAGGGCTGGGTTTGGGGTGCGCGAGCAGTGGGCGCGCTGCTTTTCCGTGCCCCTACCCGCCCGCCCTCCTCACCAGGTCAATGGCCACCACGTCCCGCAGCGCCACAACCCGCCGAATGGACTTGGGCGGGTTCTCGGTCAGGTAGATGAGCCGGTCGCTGAGGACCACGAACTTGAAGGTGTAGTTTTCCGAGTCGGACACCACGACGCACGGTTCATAGGCGCGGATGGCGTCGTAGACCTCGGGCGGCAGGTGCCTTCGCAGGAACGCGTCGAGGCGGCTGTTCGTGCGCGCTGGGTAGCCGGGCGGCGAGACGCTGGCCATGCACCGCGGCCGGGCGAGGGCGCGGGCAGCGGGCACCTCTGAGGCCCCGCCCCGCCTCCGCGCCCCCGCTGTGGAACCCGCGCGCGCCACAAAGCGCGCCCGTCCCGCCGCCGCCAGCCCTCCCTAAGGCGGGCACAGAACCTTCAACTTCGGGGCCGGATTCCCGGGTCTGATTCCCTGGAATCCACGCCCCGCCCCCTAATCCTCCCGACCCAGACAACAGTGGGCGGGGCAAAACGCTGTTCCTTCAGCTCTGGGTTGACGCGGACAACGGGTTAATCCCGGCGAAGTGTCCTGGCTATGCCGGGCCAATATTAAAGGATTCTCCCTGCCGGGCCAATATTAAAGGATTCTCCCTGCCCTTCCCTCACGGCAACCCCCACCTCCACGTACCCCAGGTAGTCGGGACCACACTATCCTTTTCCAACTTTATTGGTACAAGAAGCTGGAGTTTTCATCCAACTTCCTGTGAAGGAAACCCATTTCCTAGATCTTGAACGAGATGGACTTGACGGATTTATTTCTAAATAGGCAGAACAATACTAGAATCCTAATAAAACCAATCACAGGTTTGGCATTTGTTTATAACATTGTCTGGTATAGTTCATTATTTTTTTTTCATGGGCATAAACAGATCTTTCTGCAACGACTTAAAAGAGATCTGAGAAAAGGGATGTTATTATAAATTGATTTGGGCACACCCGAGCCTATCTAATGTCTAATGTAGACAGTCGGGGCCCAATTATGTAGGATGAATGAATGAGTGAGGCCAGCATCTTGAAAATTTGAGTTTATAGGTTGATAATTGCTGACTGCCCAACCTGAGGCTGCAGAATAATAAAAGTACTCCATAGTTTCTACAGGCCTGGACTAACTTATTATAAATTGGGTTAGGGACAGGAGACAGGCACAACAACAGAAACTTACCTCCAATAATCCTAGGTAAAATTTTTCGTTTTTATTTCAATGCTGGAAAAGCCATTCTCTCCCCTTCACATTCACCTAAAGACCTGGTAATAAAAACCAAATAGAATACTTTCTTTTTTTCTCCAGATACCTGCAACCTTGAATCACATTTGATATTCTTTAATGCAATTTATATTCTCCTGTTCCTTGTATTTACTATTGTATACTGTAGTTTGTAAGCCATCTCAAATACTTTGTGGAAAGAGGGTATAAATAGATATTGTAGCATAGACTGCTATAAAAGTAAACTGAGGAAAAATGTTTGGATCTGGCTAAACTGAAGCATAAGATGATTCAGAGGATCTCAATAGCAGCAAAAATAGAAGTGTTTCTTAGAGGGATGCTATTTGATGAGTGAGGAGAGAAGTGCCACCTGCTGGTAAAAATCTTTAACCTAGAACTTAAATTTTTTCTTAGGAAATCACACATCTTCGCATTATCGAACCCTTGATAACTTCATAATTGGATGAAAAATGAGACACAGAGGCATGGTTATTCACTCTAAAATAAAGATGCTTTCCTATCTAAAACTACTCTTAATAAAGTTTGTTGCCTCAAACAACCAGATAGTCAAGGGTCATTCACCTTTGATGAATAACTATACCCCACCAGAGCTGATGAGTCAAATAGCAGCACCAGATGAAATGTGAGGCCCAATCAGGCGAAAAGGTCTCACTTCAGGCCACTATTCTGCATTTCTGGGGCTTCCTTCTTCACATCCACCTCCTCTCAGGTAACTGGAACTAAGATAAACAGAGTGACTAGACTAGGACCACCATGAATGAACTTTTGGTGAGAAAGGTACTAGGTTTAACAAACATTACAAAGAAGAACACAAAGAATTTGTGGTTGAGGTGACATCAGTTAAACTTTTAAACTTTTTGGCTCACAGAGAAGGCAGCATCATGGTTTCTAGGCACTCAGTGTTCTACACTGTTGCCGAGGTAACAGCGAAGTTCAGATTGAAGGAAAGGGATTCAATATAGGGGGAAAAAAGCACTGGATTTGGAATCAGGAGAATTAGATTAATGTTCTAATTCTATTGTTCCCTATCTGTGAGACATGGAAAGTTATAAACTTTCTGAGCCTGTTTTATCTGTAAAATGAAACTATTTGCCCTGCCTCTCTCAAAGAGCTGGTATGAGGATCAAAGGCAATAAAATTATGAACTCTAAAGTTATCACGTTCCCTTATCTTCTGGTAAGCTTTATGTGGATAGTGAAAACAAATACACCCATGATAGGTACTTATTCCCTTATCTTCTAAATCCAACCAGACTCAAGAAGTATTTGGTACACTATCCTGTGCAATGAAACACTTAATAGATGTTTCTTGGTAACACTTTTAAAAGGAATAGATATTATTTACCTGGCACTAATCTCCAAAGTCACTCTCCTTGACTTTCACTGGGAGAACAGTTGTTTTAGGCCCAGGGATGGTCAATTCAAGTAGCCTGATAGGTAGTACAGGATGGTCTTTATGAGCAGAGACTATACAGCCAGACTGCCTGGGTACAAACTGCAGCTCTCCCACTTAGTAGCTGAATGATTTGGGGCAAGTTACTTAAAGGCTCTGTGCCTCGGTTCCCCAGCTGCAAAACAGGGATAACAATGCATACCCCATTAGGTTATTATGAGGATTAACCGTGTTTCTAAAACACTTAGAACAGGTACCTAAAACAGAAGAAACACTATATAAATGCTTAAAAAGTAAGCTCTACAAGTATGTGATTTTGCGTTATGTATATGGTCATTTGGCTCCCCATCTTCAAAGTAGCATCAAATTCTTCTTGAATACTAGTGTCATATTTTTAAATGTAGATTAAATTTAAAGCAAGAATCTAATCCACGCGCGCACACAGAGACACGCAGGAATAGCTTTTTTTTTTTTCAGTAGCATTTTTAATGGAGAAATGATATCAGTGGCCGTAGGTCACGGGAACCCTCCAGACATTTTAGACTAGAAGTTTTAGACTAGAATTATTTCCTCAATGCATCCATCCCCCAGCATGAAACTAAAAACAGACTATGCATAGAAAGATACTTGAAATCTGTGATACATAAGTGCAATCCGAGATTTAAGTGTCTGATTTAGGAAAACATTATCTTAGTGCTTCCACTTAATATTAAAGGATACAGACTATTTAAATATTGACAACAATTAACAATCAGCTGAGGAAAAAAGCAGAGGTATATTATAATGAAGTCTAAGGAATCATGCAAATTCTTTGGTTTAAAAAAAAGTTTTCTGATATTGAATGATGTTTCAATGTTCTATTCTGCTTCTCTCGGTCTTCCAGCTTCATACTCACTTCTTCTAAGAGAAGCCAACAATTGGCTTAGAACCAAAAAAGCATATCTGACCTGTTTTCCGAATGTTCTCTATGCCAAGAAGCCCATCATGAATGAGCTTTTGATGATTATACAACAGGCTTAACAAACATTGAGATGAAGCACATGAGAATTTAACTCAGGACTCAGTGGTTATCAGCTCAAAATTGTACTATTTTTGGTTCAATTCAATACATTTCACATATATTTAATAAGAAATTATTATACATAAACAGAATCAGGGTAAGCCTTCAAGAACTGGCTAATAAATGAGTAAGACAATCACACAAATCTAATGCAAAACAAAAACATATTAATGGCATATGAGAGGTTTAAGAAAAACAAGCAACATCAAAGTAACAATCAAACAAGGCTGACGGGAAATCTGGAAGGGATTCATGAGAGAGGTAGCATTCAGTAAATGCTCAAAGAATTAATGAAATTGTTTGCTTTTTATTATAGTCTGTTCTTTGCTTTTTTTATTTAGTTCTTTTCTGATTGTGAAAGTACTACATAGCTATTGTAGAGAATTTTTTAAAAATCTAAATAGCACAAGGAATAAAACAAAAATCACCCACCATCTCACCACCTATCAATAACCATTGCCAAGTACTAGACATGTGTATTCCCTTGCATGAAGCTACTTAAGTCCTGGAGAGAAGTTTTGAAGGTGTAATCCAAGTTAGAGAAAGGAAGGAATGGAACAGGAAGTATAAATATGATAGACAATGCTATGCTGAAATGTAACTAGGTCATTGAATATGAAGGAGACAAAGATGACCCTAAGGGCATTGAGTCGGGTGCATTGGCAGAAATAGCCATATCAAGAGGGAGGTATATTTTGTGGGGAAGATCATGACTTTTCGTTTGGACATGTTAGATTTGAAGTACTGGTGGGACATGAAAATGGGTAAGAGTACAAATTGGGAGTAAAGAATATTAGAACCAGAGGTATAGACCTGGAAGTCATCTTCATAGAATTGAGAATTGAAGCTGCAGAAATGGATATTACTGAGGGAACGAGTGTAGAGAGAGAAAACAAGATGGCTGTAATGGTTTCAGAGTTTTATTTAATTGTGAATTCCAAAAATATAAATTGGATTACTTTGTAAACTAATCTGTTCATCTGGGCATGATTAAGTTATGATAAGGGCATTAACTGGTGTGGTCTCAAGTATAAAGGCTAGGCAGCAGATCTGAGTTGCAGAGATTTAGAGAAGCAGATTTGAGAAGCAGTTCTGATGTTGGAGTGAGCCGATCGCCAGATAGTCTACAGCTGGCCTTGTGGAGAGACGCAATACAGAGAGTCTCATGGTCTACAGCTGAACTTGTGGTGGAAGCAGAAGCTAAGCCCGCAGAGAAACGCAGTCCTGGGAACAGAGGAACCCAAAGGCCCGAGCCCTTGCAGATGTCGGCAGCCATCTTGCTCCAACACGTGGACTTTGGTGAGGGAAGAACTTTATGCTTTGTGGCCTGGTAACTGTAAGCTTCTACCCCAAATAAATGCCCTTTATAAAGAC
>PVKH010022353.1:0-14116 GCA_004027955.1 Chaetophractus vellerosus
CTGTAGACGATGAGGCTTTCTATGCTTTGCATCTCTCCACAAGGCCAGCTGTAGACTATCGGGCGAACGGCTCACTCCAGCATCAGAACTGCTTTTTCAAATCTCCTTCTCCAAAGCTCTGCTCTCAATCTGCTTCTCTCAGTCTGCTTTTCTACTTGAGACCACGCCCACCGAGGGGCAGGGCTCAACGTCTCACTGATGCGGCAGTCAACGCCCTACTCACAACTCAATCATGCCCAGATGAACAGATGAGCTTACAAACATAATCTAATTTATATTTTTGGAATTCATAATTAATTCAAACTCAAACCATCACAAATACTTTTTTTTTCCTGGGGGGATGGTAATAAGGTTCCCTTTTTTATTTCTGATTTTATTTATTTACAGACTCCTTTTTTCCTTATCAGTTTAGCTAGGGGTTTGTTGATTTTATTGATCTTTTTAACAAACAAACTTGGACTCATTGATGTCTCTTATGTTTTGTTTATATATATGTCATTTATTTCTGCTTTAATTTTTATTTCCTTCCCACTGCCTACTTTGGGTTTAGTTTGCTCTTCTACTTCTAGTTCCTCCAGTTGTGAAGTTAGGTGTCTGATTTGAGATCTTTCTCATTTTTTAATATATTATAATCATTTAAGCCTTAAATTTCCTTCTCAGAAATGTCTTTGCTTTGACCCATAAATTTTGATGTGTTCTATTTTCATTTTTATTTGCCTCAAGATATTTCTTAATTTTATTTGTGATTTCTTCTTTGATCATTGGTTGTTTGAGTGTGTTGTTAATTTCCACATATTTGTGAATTTTCCAGTTCTCCCTCTGTTATTGATTTCTAGCTTCATTCTATTATGATCAGACAAGATTCATTGTGTGATTTCAATATTTTAAAATTTATTTCAAATTGTTTTGTGACCTAACTTATTGTCTATCCTACAGAATGAACCTTGTGCATAACAGAAGACTGTGTATTCTGCTGCTGTCGGGTGAAGTGTTATATATATGTCTGTTAGGTCTAATTGGTTTAGAGTATCATTCATTTCTCCCATTTCCTTATTGATCTTCTATCTAAATGTTCTATCCTTTTTTTTTAGGAGGTACCAGGAATCGAACCCAGGACCTCATACATAGGAAGCAGGTGCTCCGTCACTTGAACTACATCCACTCCCCTTTCTATCCATTTTTGAAAGGAGTATATTGAAATATTTGACTATTAATGTAGAACTATCCCTTGCTCCATTCAAATCTGTCAATATTGGCTTCATATGTTTGGGAGCTCTGCCTTTAGGAGCATATATATATTTACATGTATTATGTCTTCTCATTGAATTGACCCCTTTATCTATATATAGTGACCTTCTTTGTCCCATAACAGTTCTTGACTGAAAGTCTATTTTACCTGATATTCATATAGCTATATCAACTCTCTTTTGGCTACTATTTGCATGGTATATTTTTTCCATCCTTTCACTTTCAACCACAATGTATCTTTGAATTTAAGGTGAATTTTTTAAAAAGAGAATAGTGGTGAGTCATGCTTTTTTATTTATTCTGTCAATTTCTGCCTTTTGAATGGACAGTTTAATCCATTTACATTTTAAGTAACTACTGATAACATGACTTTCTTCTGCCACATTGCTATATGGTCTTTATAAGTTTTATACCTCTTTGTTTCTCAATTCTTCCATTAATGCCTACTTCCTTATTTATTTGATTTTTGTTGTGTGCCATTTTGAGTCCCTTCTCATTTCCTTCTGTCTATATTTTTCAGATATTTTCTTTGTGGTTACTTATAATGTCCTAAATCTATAACAGGAAATTTTGATTTGATACCAACTTAGCTTCAATAATATATCAAACACTGTTCCTATAATACTCTGTCCCCACCCTTTTTGTTATGCTTGTTATACATTATATCTTTATACATTGTATTCAAAACCATTAATTTAGAATTACATTTTATGCATTTTAGAGCCTGTAAGAAATAAATGGTGGAATTATATACCAAAAAGTACAATTCAGTAGTACTGGCATTTATAATTACCCATATATTTACTTCTACTGGAGATCTTTATTTCTTTGTGCCACTTTAGTCCACTGTAATGTCTCCCTTCCTTTCAATATGAATAATTCCCTTTGACTCTTCTTGTATAGTGGTGACAAATTCCATCTAATCCTGTTTATCTGGGGATGTCTTAATCTCTCCCTCATTTTTTAAAGACAGTCCTATCTGATATAATATTCTTGGTTGACAACTGTTTTCCTTCAGCACTTTAAATATTTTATCCCACTGCCTTCTTGCTTCCATGGTTTCTGATGAGATATCTGCACTTAATCTTAATGAGGCCTCCTTATACATTACATGTTGCTTTTCTCTTGCAGTTTTCAGAACTCTCTCCTTGTCCTTGGCATTCGACAGCATGACTACTATGTGTCTGGGTGTGGTTGTCTCAAGTTTATCAAATTTGGGGCTTGGTGGACTTATTGAAGGTATATATTCATGTCTTTTGTTATATTTAGGAAGGTTTCTGCCATTATTTCTTTCCCTGTTTCTTCCACCCTTTTCTCTCTTCTCCTTCTGAGACTTCATAATGCCTATATTGGTATGTTTGATCATATCTTACAGGTCTTTTAGGCTGAATTCTTTTTTTTTTTCACCTTTTGATGCTCAACATGAATTATTTCAATTGTCTTTGCTTTAAGATCAATTACTCATTCTTCTGTTATTTCCAATCTTCTGTTGAAACTTTCATGGGAATTTTTCATTACAATTATTGTGGTCTTCAATGCCAATGTTTCTGTTTGGTTCATTTTTTACCATTTCAATGTCTTTATATAGAGTCTCATATTTCTTATTCATCATTTTCCTGATATCCTTTAGTTCTTTCTTTGTATTTTCCTTTATCTCCTTGAGCATACTGAAGATAAGTTTTTAAAAGTCTTTATCCAGTATGTCTAAACTCTTGTCTTCTTCATTGATGGTTTCTGAATTTTTATCTTATTCCTTTGGATGGGCCATCATTTCCTATTTCTTTATTTATCTTGTAATTTTTACTGCACACTGTATTTTTTAATGTTTTACCACGTTAGCTCTGGAACATAGTATCTGAACTGTCTGTTCCTTAGGATCCAGCTGGTGGTATGGCAGAGATTCCCTTGAGTACCAGGAGATTTAAAATAATGCAAAAAACAACTTTGTCTTTACTTTTCCTGCATTGCCTGGTGCTCCCCTTCAGAGTTTAGCCTTCCTATCAAGAAGATCAGTGTATTAAAGAAGACACTCATGGTCATGTCTCCTTGGGGACCCAGTGCTGTCAGCTCAGGTATGGAGGGTCCCAGGAAGGGGAGAGGGATGCTGGAATGAAAGCTTCCCACAATCTCAGCAGGAAGGGAGAAAGAATTATCAAGCTGGGACTACTGGTCTTCTCCTGGTGGTGATCTGAATCAAAGAGCACTCAAACCTGTACTGAACCTACTTACCTTCCTTCCATCTCCTCCAGGGATGCGCAGGACTAGGTGGTAGAAGAACACAAGGTGGTAGTCCTTAAGGCGACCAACCCCAATGATGGGTAAGGAAGCCCAGGAGCCCACCTGTCTGCTGCTGAGGGGAACCACAATGATATCCATGGGCCCTCCCACATTTGCCTATACTGTCTCCTTGTTCCGGCCGGAATACTTGTCTACACACTGGATTGATTTGGTCTGCCAGTCTGCCCAGTAGATCCACCTGTCCTGCTACTCAACAGGGAAACCCAAAATACAGTAACTATTTTTTAATTTATACCCCAATAGAGCCCTGCTGAAATGCCCTTTTCATCTCTTATCTATCATGTCAACTTCTGTGCATCCCCAGATATGACCTTCTCTAGGAAATCTCCCCAACATAGAGTTCACCATTCTCTCCTCCATGCTGTTCTGTGCCTTGTATTCACTTCTACAATTGAGTTTTGACACTATATGTTAATTTGTTTACATATCTGTCTGTCTCTCCTGCCAGATTAAGTTTTTAACAAATAAGATTGTGTTTCATTCAACTTTAAAGCTTCCAGCACCTAACACTTAGCTCTCAGTCAGTTGAACAGTGGCTCAATGAATAAATGAGTTCCCATATGTAGCAGTTTGGCAGTTTGATGTAATTATGAATTCCAAAAATAGATATTGGATCATGCTGGTCTGCTAATCCGGGCATGATTAAGTTATGATTAGGGTCTTAACTGGGCCACATCAGTAGGGCATTGAGCCCCACCCCTGGGTGGGGCAGAAATCAAATATAAAAGACATGGCAAAGAACAGAGTTGGAGCAATTTTGAGTTGGAGTTGTGATGCGGAGTCTTGAGCTGGAGGCCCGGGAAGTAGCATACAGAGGACCTTGGTCGTGAGGAAAGAGAGAAAGCCCTGGGAAGAGAAGCAAGCCATTTGCCTGATAGTCTACAGCTGGCCTTGTGGCACAAAGCAAGCCTGAGCCCAGAGATAGGCAAGACCCGGGAAGAGAGGAACCCAAGAAGCCTGAACCCTGGCAAACTTCGGCAGCTGTCTTGCTCCAACACGTGGCAATAGACTTTGGTGAGGGAGGAAACTTATGCCTTATGGCCCAGTAACTGTAAGCTTCTCCCCCCAAATAAATACCCTTTATAAAAACCAACCGATTTCTGGTATTTTGCATCAGCACCCCTTTGGCTGACTAATACACCATACCTAGCAAATAGGAGTAACATAGGGGTCCTCCAAGATCCCTGTTCTTCTGGGCCCACCGCTCAGAAACCCTGGCCCAATTTCCTCTGGTTACTTCTATGGGCACCTGCCTTCTAATGAAGTGATCCTGAGATTCTCTACCAGGGGTGTGGAGAGGTAAAGAAGGCGTTTTTCCTCCCAGCCCAGAGGTGTATCAGAAACTGCAAGGGGAACTTGCATATTGAAAAAGCATGTTCAGAATTACCCTGTAATTTTACATTTGGAGCATTAAAAACAAAGACCAGACAAAATTGTATTGGCTGCTGGGATGTAATACAAAATGTATATAGATGGCATGGATTATGTTTGCCAAAAAAAGAACAAAGTTTTTAAATTGTTGAGAAGCCCTGTTCTGGCCCCAGACTTGGTAGATCTCCTTTTTCCTCCCCCAAATTATCTCACAGGGTTAGAACTCTCAGAAATGACAGCCAATACTTATTAAAATGATTAGAGAGGACACACTGAATGCTTACTATGTGCCAGGTAATGTGCTAATACTTTGTGTGTATTATTAAACTCATTAAACTGAATGAGTAACTGAAACTTAGAGAGGTTCAATAGCTCATGGAAAGTTACAAAATTACTTAATGGCACAGACAGAACTTGAACCCAGGTACCGGCATGTTGAAGGTATTCAGCAAACACCAACTGGCTGGCTGCCTCAAAGCTCTGAGCTCTTAGCCACTCCACCCCATCGCCACTAAGTGAACTGACTTCGTTCAGATTCTGGTTCCACATCATTAGGATCACAGAAAGGACTTGTTAAAACACAGGTTCCTGGAACAATCCCTCATGAAGCAGATTCTCCATGGCCAGGGTCCAGGAACCTTCATTTTAGCAAGATCCATAGCTAATTCTGTACAGTAATATTCAAGAGTCACTCCTTTGAATGCTAGATCATGAGAGTGGTGGGATGGGGTAGCAACCAGAGCTGAGGCTGCTGACTCAGAACTCCAAGGAAACACCCCAGTCAAGGACATTTTGTTACCTCTCTCCTAAGCCAGTACCTGTGTGAGGGCAAAGAGGTGGGGACACTTGGCTGACCAGGATCTGCTGTAGCTTCCCATTGGGGTCAGCACTCTCAATCTGGTCCAGGTGTGCATCTACCCAGTAGATCCTGTGAAGTAGAGGAGAGAAGGGTAGCTGTTCCAAAAGCTTGCCAGGGAGCCCAGCCCTGTCCCCTAAGGAGCAAACTGTCCTGTCTTCTGCTGAACATGTTGTGGGTAGTCAAGAAGCTCCTTGATGAGAGGTCATTGCAAGTCCTAAAGAAGAAGAGGGTAACTGATGGGTTGCAAGTGGGGAGGCCACAGCTGTTCTGGGGAGGGGTAAAAAGTCTGGGACCTCAGAGGAGCCACCACCCAGCCTCATCTTCAGCAACTTGATCACCCTTTGAGGCCCACCTCAGAATCTAAGCCCAAGGTCTTAAGAAGACAGTTCAGCCTACATGGACCCCACTGAGGTTAAAAGAAGAGGACAAATCTGCCACTCTCCAGGTGACTTTGATTCCTTTCCCTTCTGGTGAAGAAAGGGGAACAAACTGTTTCAGAGCCCCTTTTGCCCTCTTCTCCTGCCCTCCAGCTCCTTTCCCCTAGGCCAGGAGTTGTAACTTCTAATGCCTAAGGGACCAGAAAGGTAATAAATACAATAATTATGAAATCAGCTCTGAAAATAAATAAGGGATAGTGAGGCCTGTGGCCAAGCCAGAGGATGTGCCCTGCTAACGACAATCAAATTAAAAACACTAAAACCAGCTAAACAAAACCCTCTGAAGATTGAGGGCTGGATTCAGAAATCCCTCTCTAAGAATATGTTCCTTCTTTCTTCTCACTGCTTTCTCTTCCCTACCTACCAAGTAGCTTACCATCTTTTTGTTTTCCCTACTTCAATCTCAACCTCCCTCTCCTCTATTTATCCAATTTCTAGGAGGCTATTTGGGACAGAATTCCTACCTGTGGATATCATAATCCAGGGTGAGGACATTGGGCCAACCCAGATCTGTGTTGATGAGGACCTTCCAATTGGAACCATCCAGGTTTGCCCACTCAACCTTAGCAATGTAGCCCCAGTCTGTCCAGAAGAGGTACCTGAGACTCAAGGGGGCCATCATCACCAAGGTATGGGAAGATGGCACCCAGAGGTTGTGGGACCCATGATACCATTAATATGTAGGTAACCTCCAAGGGCCTCTCTTCCAGGACTTTCTTCCCTGGATGTCTTTTCTGTCGGTCATAAACTTACCCCTTCCTGGGGAAAACAGCAATGGGTCCGGGGTTCATCCAGGCTGTTGTTGATTAGCACTCTCCGGCAGGAACCATCCAACCTCAATGCCTCAATAGTGTTTTGGCCCTTATCTGTCCAATACAGGTTGCTGACCACCCAGTCCACTGCCAGCCCATCAGTGGTCTTCAGCCCATGTCTGACCACTGACTCCATGTTGCTTCCATTCAGATCTGCTCAGCTTGGGAACAGCCCATGGTTGGATGAATGACCAGACTGACCAGTGCTAGACTGAAACCCCTTTAGCCCATGCTTCCATAATTGGACCCCCACTAGACTGTAAGTTCCATAAGGGCAGAGACCAAGTATCTACTAGTGCATTCCTCAGCACCAAGCATGCTAGGTACTCAATAAGATACCTGCAGAATGAATGAATGAAGAAAAAAGAAGACAAAGAAGATGAGTCCAAAACAAAAGTGAAGTGCAGGGTCTTTTCTGTCTTTTATGAGCCTGTGTCTTGTCCTGGGCTTGTGCTCCTCTGTGGCCTTTGGAATTCCCCCATTTGCAGGAACCTGAAGGCCCTAGGAACTAGACCCCACCCTCCTGGGAGCTCTACTGTATGTCTTAAAACTCGTAATCATTTCAGCCAAGTCACTTTGACTTAGTTATGTCTTATACTGTTTTAGCTGTCTGCAAGCTGCGTTTGTCTACAATACAAGTTCTGGGAGAGTGAGCCAGAGATGAGTTAATTATGTCAGTCTTTCAGGCTACCACCTGATAGACCGGCACTGACACACAGTCTCCCAAGTGTGCACAGAAAAGTTATCTACTCCCTCTGGAATGGGGCCAGGGACCCACAATGGGAGCACAGGCTGATTCCATCCACACTGCACTGGGCAGGGAGAGAGAGATAAGCCCCCATGAGCTTTTCCTACCATCTTCTTAGGAGGAACCAGAGATTGAAACCAGGACCTTTTTACCATTTTTAAAGCTGTTTCCTTGATTCAGCACTCACCCAGTTAGTGCAGCTCTTTAATTGTTTCCAGAGTTTTGAGGAGGACAGCCTTGCCAGTTTTTGCTAGATATTCACAGATTCTGTGGGGAAACAGGACCCTGGAGTGTCTTACACTGCTATGTTGGTAACCTGGGTAAAATGTTATTTTTTAAAAATGCTTCCTTCACAGGATTGTAATAAGGATTGGAAGAGTTAAAGCATTTAGGTAAGATCTCGCATATAGAAAAAGTTCAATAAATGTTGATTCTGCCTTCAGTGAGTTTAAAGATGAAACTCAAAACATAAAATTATGAAATTATAAGAGAAAAAGGAATCCAAGAGATGTCTGTTTCAATCAATAGAAGCCTGTAAAGACAATATGAATTATATTCAGTCTCTTGGATGAGTAAGAGAGGATATAAAGCAATAAATATAATATAATTTTTCATTAAGTGTTTAAGATATATGGACAATCCAAGCCTGGCCCTTTGCCCCTTTCCCAGAAATCATTCTAGCCACAATAAAACTTGGAGCATGATCAGTCTAATATTTTCAAGTGAGGTTCTGGGTGTGCATACTGTCACATAAGTTTGTCTGAAGGGCTCTCAGTGGAGTTTTTCACGAACTTCATCTAATGGGCAGCAGCTGCCTGGAAAAAATCCTTCCAAATTATTCACCTTACCAGACCAGGAAAAAACATTTCCCCTCTTTATACCCTGGGACATCTTTCTATCTGTCCTGTTTAATATTTGTAAAGTGGAAAGTCCCTTTCAGGGTAATTTTTTCCTATACTAAGTGGTTCTGCATTTTTAGCATTTTTCGTTGAATGGTTGATTTAGTTTGTTTCTCTATGAACAACATATTTGGATTTTTTCTACCCTTTCCTGAACTTCTAGTTGGCATAAAAAATGAGAAGCAGCTGTCTGCCCTGGGAACTGGCATAGAAATAATTGTGTCACCATCATGGTTGAAAGCTTGCCATACCTACTAAGATCCACCAATCCCTCTTGTTTTCTAGCCAGATTTTTGATTCAAGCTTCAGATCAATTTTTGTACCTACAGGTGTTATTTTTCTATTATTCACTCAGAAAACATCCCTTTTTGGATATAGAAAAATGATGGTAAATGATGTGGATTGAGTCTTTGTATCCTTGTGACCTTCAGAAAACCTAATATCTTATCTATCTACCTATATCAGGGATTGTGACGGTTGAATTTTGTGAATCCCAGGAAAGATTATGTTCTTGAACTAATCCAGTCCTGTGGGTGGGAGTGGGGCTCTTTGATTGCATTAGATTCAATTAAGGGACCCTTTGATTTAATCGCTTTCAATTAGATCACTTTAGGGCTTTTGAATGGACGTCAGTGAGGCATGGCCTAGATTGGGTCTCCACCCTCTTGCTGGGTCTTAAACAAAGTGAGAACACACGGAGAGAAAGAGAGGCACAGAGGAAGGGAGCTCTGTCATTTTGACTCTGCCATGTGTGAGAGAGGACTCCAGGTTCTCCTACAGCTGCAGAAGGACAGAGAAGCCCAGAGAGGCTCAAGGAGAGGAGGCCCAGGGGAAGGTGCCTGGTCGCCCTTGATTTGGACATTATCACAGCCTTGGAACTGTAAGCTTTTACCCCAGATAAATTCCCTTTATAAAAACCAGTCCATTTCTGGTATTTTTGCAGCGGCAGCCTTTGGCAGACTAAGACAGGGATTGACACAAGTACCTGCATTCCTGTGGGTATGAAATCACTTGCAAATAGGACCTTTTGAAGATATTAACAGCTAAGGTGTGGCCAACCTGAATCAGTATGTGTCTTAATCCCTATGTCTGGAGGTCTTATAATAAGAGAAAATTTGGACACAGTCAGTCAGAAAAAAAAAACAAAAAACAAAAACAGAAACCAGAAGAAGTCAGAAGATCCATAGAGGAGAGAGAGAGAGAGCTCTCCATGTGAGAAAGGACTGCTATCACCAGAATGCTACCAACTCTAGAAAAAAGCATGGTCTTGCCAACATCTTGACTTTTGGACTTCTAGTCTTCAAAACGATGAAACAGTAAATGCTTGTTGTTTATGCCAACACATTATGAGGTATTTGTCATAGCAACTATGGCAAACCATAATAATGATTGAATTGATGAATGCACAATCATATAATTATATCAAATACCATTGACTGTATACTTTGGATAGATTGTACACTTTATTAATATGTATCAATAAATTGATTTGTTTAAAAAATGATAAATAACTGGGTAAATATAAAAAAATTTTAACAGACATCTTCAAGACAGATGGATATTCACGTGAGAAATCAGGGGTAATGCATCAAAGGTAAAGGTAATTAAAATATTAAATACTTACTATTGTAATAATAGTATGATGTGGCAGAGATCAAACAATCTATTCACCAAACGCATTTCCTCTTACTTGTAGGCTAAAAGCCAGCCTCTCCTGCAGTTAGATATAGCTAGGTGACTGAGTTGGGCCAATGCAATGTGAAAAAAAGGTGAGATGGACCACTTCCAGGATTGGCCCTCAAAAACCTCTCCCATCGATTTTTCATTCTCTTACTTTACCCAACAAGGAAAGCCAACTTGGAAACCGCATGTTACAGATCAATGGAGCTTGGGCCCCTGCATCATGACCTGGGGAAAGCTGCCTTCCAATTAAAGCACCTGTTTAAGACCACACATTCAAGAAATATACTTCCATTGGAATATTTGAGGGTTATCTGTTAAAGAAGAAGGAGTGAGAAGTGGAGCAGTTTTCTAGGCTGCTGGAAATGGAGTTTTTCTAACCTTATTTGGGAAGAGCCCAGCAATGACAGTTAAATATGTAAACAGGCCCAGCCAACAACTGGTCAAAATATAATCCAGTCACATCAGGAATTCCAGCAGGGACAAATTCCAAGGTCCTTAGGGAAGACTTCTGCCAATCCTACAGGCCAGTAAAAGTTCCTGAACTATAGGATAGTAGGTCAAAGGGTCCTGATTATCCCTTTAAGAAAATGTTTGCTCCTGTGTCTGTCCATTGTGAAAAAATATTCCTGTGACTTTTTAATTAGATGTAATTTTAACACCTGAAATGATCAAGAATGGAAGGTCTCAGAACTCTCTCCTTTAATTTGGACTCAATTTTGTATTATATTTATGAAGACTTTATTGACCATGGAACTAACATCTTACACAACTGCTGCTCAGCCTTTTTCATTGATATTCTAAAATGATTAAGAATAAAATGAGAAAAATCCCAGACAAAGATTGTAAAAATAAACATTTTCCAAATTTAAATAGTGCTCACATGCCAACTAGTGGTCATAAATTTAAGCAGGAATCTAAGATTAGAAAATAATCCCGCTCTAAAGTGAACTCTTCTAGAGCTGGTGCTCTATGCTAGAGTCCTGTTAAATGCTATTTAACATTTTCCAACTCATTGTTACCAAATATGAGGTCCATGGAACTCGTATTCATTAAATTACTAGGAAGTTATTTATTTTATAGCTAATTCAACAACTAAGGCTGAATTTCTTTCCTTTCTCATTGTCTAAGCACGTGCATGTTTTAAAACTCACACTCCATTCCCCATGCCAGATTATTAGAGATTCCACCCTCTACAGGGTCAGCCTATAAAAATAAAGCTAAACCCAGGGGAAAGGCCAGGTGCATAGTCCGGTACTTCTGATACCGCTATCTGTTGATGCCACAAACTACTACCTCATCTTTCTCCAAAATCACACCATACCTAGGCACAAAGTAAGTGTTTTAGTTTGCGAAAGACTGCCAAAGCAATATACCAGAAATGAGTTGGCTTTTACAATGGGAATTTATTAACTTACAAGCTTACAGTTCTGAGACTGTGAAAGTGCCCAAATCAAGGCACCATCAGAAGATGTTTTCTCCCCAAGCTGCAGCTGTGGGTGATCAGGCATATGGTGGCATCCCCACATCTCTTCACTCTCCTCTAGGACTTGTTACTTCTGTTCCTGGTTAAGGTGGCTTCTTCTCAGCTCTGTGTTCCATTGATTTCAGCATCTGACTGCCAGGGCCTTCTCTCTCAGCTTCTGGGCGTTTCTCACTGAGCTCCTGGGGTCTCTGTAGCCTCCTCTCTTAGTATTACTCCAATTTATAAAGGACTCCAGTAAGAAGATTAAGACCCACCCTGGGTTACACCCTACTGAAGTGATCCAATCAAAAGGAAGGTCCCTTAACTGAATCTAATCAAAAGTTCCCATCTACAATAGGTTTACACCCACAGGAATGGATGTAGCTTAAGAACAGTATTTTTCTGGGGTCCACAAAGGACTCAAACCATCAAATTAAGAAATAATGAAACTCAATTAATAAAACTTATGAATTATGATCCATAAAATGGAGCTATAAAAAAGATTCATTTAGTATAATAATTTGTAACATCAAAATCTGATTTGTTCCTTCAAATCAACAGGAGGGTTCCAAATTCAAATGGAGGGTTCCAAATTATTCCAAAATTAGCTTAGTGTTTTTACTGCCATACACGTTCTGCCTGCTGAACCCACAACTCCAGGGAACCTGGATAAAAAATAAAAAGACATTGCAATGAAACCTGTCCTGACATTGAGCATAAGACCACTTCCTCAATACATATATGGTCAATATTTCTTTCGGCATTCTTGGACTTTCTAAGTTTAAATATGTCGTATATATTACTTAGTGATTCTGTGTTTACTAAATAAATTGCAATGCATCTAATATAAAAGAGAATTCCATTTTAATCTCTAAGAAATCATTTTAGTAACAGTGTCCCAAACTAGGAAATACCTTTTCCTTTTCATTAAGAGACAAGGACACTCACTTTTGACTCAGAAGATTGCAATAGGTTCTATGTTTACTCTGACCACATTCTTTATAGCCAGGAATTTTCACTTTTTGATATTGGTAATGCTTTTTAATTAGCACCCTTAAAAGAAAAAAAAATCGTTTATACTGTCTGTGCTATAAGAAAGCATAAAAAAAGATTTTCCCTTATCTTGTAACCACTTTACACTCAAAATAAACTTGCCATAAAATCAGATGTCTAAATGACACACATTATATACCCAATGTCAATAATCTCTAAAACAATTTTCTTATTAGTTTAACAGATAATCATCTCTTAGCCACATCCTTATTTGTGATTCAAGTTTTTCAAAAAGATCAGTATAGAAAAAGAAACCACAAAATTATATGATAGTGATAAAAATCATATGCAAATCAAATAGTGTTTTGCCTTTACAGAGTTAATCAAGATAGCCAGTTACTTAAGATTAGTTTCTTACAGATTTTTAAATCCTGTCACCCTAGTGGGACACCTACATGAGCAAGGTATTCCATGGATTTTCCCCTTCAAACTTTCCTGTGTGTAAGAATTCTTCATTGTGTTAGATACAAATTATTTTACGTTAATATATGTTTTTTTTAAAAAGGCAACTATATTTTAAGCCTTGTTATCCACCCAAATGCTTTCTTTTTAAGTTAAGTTCAATGTTAATACTACAGTTTAATGATACCACAACATTTTGGTTGAAGTCCACAAAAAAAAAAAAAAAAAAAACTTCGCTGATCTGATCTGTGTTACATGGGATGCTACCAAGTTTTCTTGCTATCTCCATTTCATAAATGAGCGTGCTGAGATTCACATTTTTCCCATTACCCTGTTCTTAGACCTGTGTCCTGGAGCATTAGCACTGCCCACTTATTCTTGAGTATAAGACACTCCTCTTCTGAGTCTCTCATCTTAAATATGGCTCAAGGTTCCCAGCACGTAGCTCAAGAGAAGCAATCAGCACACAAAAGTAGGTGGGTGTTTGCACTTTCAGGACCTGCAGGCTCTCAGCAGGTGTACAACACCCTCGGGGCTTTCCCTCGCCAAATCCTAGTCAGGTCCCTGGCGTCTATTAACAGCCTCAGGCCTGCTGGAGCACTACCACTGACTAGGCACTGAAGGCAGATCTAGCATCTGTTCTCAGACTTGAAGTATATGATCAGGCTTTAGTCTTTGGATGGGAAAATATTTCATATTTTTAATAAACAAACTAACCTTGTATTATTCTCCCTCCCTCCTTTTCTCCTTTCTTTCCTGTCCTCCTGCCTTGCTTCCCTCCTCCATTGCTTCTCTTCTTTCTCTTTTACCCATAGTTTATCTCATCATGTAAATGT
Source organism: Chaetophractus vellerosus (assembly GCA_004027955.1). Taxonomy (NCBI): domain Eukaryota; kingdom Metazoa; phylum Chordata; class Mammalia; order Cingulata; family Chlamyphoridae; genus Chaetophractus; species Chaetophractus vellerosus. The sequence goes on from PVKH010022353.1 coordinate 14,109, forward strand.
AACTTAAA
>PVKH010022354.1:0-14120 GCA_004027955.1 Chaetophractus vellerosus
AGAAGGAGATTTAAAAAAGCAGTTCTGATGCTGGAGTGAGCCGTTCGCCTGATAGCCTACAGCTGGCCTTGTGGAGAGACACAAAGCATAGAAAGCCTCATCGTCTACAGCTGTACTCGTGAAGGAAACAGAAGCTAAGCCCGGAGAGAAACGCAGCCCCGGGAACAGAGGATCCCGGAAGCCTGAACCCTGGAGACGTTGGCAGCCATCTTCCTCCAACACGTGGACTTTGGTATGGGAAGAAATTTATGCTTTGTGGCCTGGTAACTGTAAGCTTCTACCCCAAATAAATACCCTTTATAAAGACCAACCAATCTTTGGTATATTTCAAAAGGCACACCTGTGGCTGACCAAAACAATTATATATATTAACCTGTTCTTGGTCGGCAATATTTAATCCATTGTTTATTTTTATGGTATATTTAACTCATCTGTTACCTTTGTTAAATACTTATGTATTGTTTAGTATCTTATTAGAATAACTAGTTCTTTTAAAAACAATTTTATAGTCTTTCTCTTTAGAACATTTGGGTATTTTATCATTTTGAAATATTGTTGAATACCCCATCTATCTGATTTTCATTTATGACTCCACCTCCAAGTGCCAATATTAAGTTGGATCCCATTTTACCTGGTTAATATGAGTGACCATCAGTATGGGTAAATTTTTTCCATTCCTGGTGTATTAACTATTTCTTCCAGGACTGTCTGGCTCACTCAAAAGTCCCTATATTTTTTCCTTTCTGATTGCACAGATGAATACAAGTAGATAACTATACTATCTAAACTAAATTGAAGAGAAAAATGCACATAAACAGTTCTCTCTTACTTACTGGCATCAGCAGTGCATTAAACATATCTTATTATATCTATCCTTAATTATTTTAGAATCTTTTGTAAATTTCATATCATTTTTTTTTCGGAGGTCCTGGGGATTGAACCTGGAACCCTGTACATGGGAAGCAGATGCTCAACCACTGAGCTACACCTGCTCCCCTACATTTATCTTTTTAGTAACATTATGAGTATGACTTTTAATAGACTCTCCTTGTTCCTATTAACTATTATATATTTGTCATGGTTAACTGATGCTCAAATTGACGTAATATGGCCAGTAGGAGTCCATTTATATTTTTTCCCTGCACTGTTCCTGTTCTTGAAAGGATTATTGTTTTCACCCCTCAAGAAGATGTGTCAGACTGATCCTGTTTCTTGGTTCACTTTTTCTCCTTGTCCTGAGTCATGGAATTACGTACCTTCTTAGAGTGCCCTGGTTGCTTTTAGAGGAGAAGAGCAATAGAGACCAAAAAATCTGGCTTCTAGGTGTGTACATGACAGTTGCAGGTAAGGAAAAGCAGTGGTGCTCCCATTAGGATTATTTTAATAGTGCCATAGTTGGAAAATGTCATTTCAGGATCCTAAGTTCACACTGATTTTTTTCACTTGTTTTATTTATGTAATTTACTATTTGAATTTGGAATTTTATTGACTTCTAAGTCTTTTTGTTATGTTGACAGCTGCGAATGCCTCTACTTGTTGGATATCTGGCTGAAGTGGTAAAATAAGCTGCTTGGCCCATTTTAGAAGATAATGGTCTGATTCAAGTTATGGTGTTTCAGAGAAGTGTTATGAAGAGACTTGTGTTTTAGAAAATTTAATCGGTTGCTAATATATTGAATGTTGTATAGAATCTTCAGAAGAGATGAAAAAACTGGAGGCAAGATTTCTGCCATCCTTTTACAGGCTATTGTGATAATCCAGTTTGAGGTGCAAGGGGCAAGGGAAATATTATTCTAGGATGATTCCCAAACACACAGAAAATGAACCCATATGTCCTAATTTCAAGGATCTTATTCTATTTCAATGAGTCTTCTGCACCAGTCGTGATCTCCAGGGTTCCACTGTCATCACTTATAATGGATCAAAGTAAAACTACCTCCTTGGATTCCCCAGTGGGTTAGTCTGCTATTTATCCATAGATCCATTCTATCCTGCTTCCATAGCTTTATTACCATAAATTTTTATGCCTGTGACTGACCAGAACAAAGACTGTGTTTATTTCTCCTAGGTGTAGCCATATGACATAACCTATGACCAGTGGGATGAAAATGAATATTTTGGCAATTTCTACTCTTAAAACACAACTGGTTTAATATATTAACATTTAGAGAATCTGGGTGAAGGGTATCCAGATACTTAGTAACTTTGAAATTTTCTTAAAGTAAAAATTTTAAAAGGACATTTGTTGCTAGAGTCAACTTTTACCCATGAGAAGGTGTATGTCAGATTTAGCAGACTTCAAGATATTCATTACAAATATATTCAAAGAACTAAAGGAAACTATGCATAAGAGGTAAAGGGAGCTATAAAGACAATATCAAATAGAAAGCATTAGTAAAGAGAGAAAGACCCAAGTGGATATCCTGGAATCAAAAACTACAATAATCAAAATGAAAAATTCATCAGAGGGGCTCAGTAGTATATTTGAACTGGCAGGAAAATCACAAAACTTGAAAACAGAGCAATAGAGTCTATACAATCTAAAGAACAGAGAGAAAATAGAATGAAATGAACAGAGCCTTAGAGAAATGTGGAACACCTGTAGGTGTACCAACATATGCATAATAGGAGTACTAGAAGGAGAGGAAAACAAGGAGCAAAAAAATATTCAAAGAAACAATGGCTAAAACTGCAAATTTCTTGAAAAAAAATCTACACATTCAAGAAGCTCAACAAACTTGGCATAGGATGAATGCAGAGACCCATACCCAGGCGTCTCATAGTAAAAGTGCTGGAGGACAAAGAGAATCTCTTTAAGGCAGCAAGAGAAAAATGGCTTGTCATGTACAAAGGAACCCCAGTAAGGTTAATGGCAGACTTCTTATGAGAAACAGTGGAGTCCAGAGGCAGCGGGATGACATATTCAAAGTGCTGAAAGAAGAAAGCTGTCAACCAAGAATCTTATATTGGGCAAAACTATCTTTTAAAAATGAAGGTGATATAAAGACATTCCCAGGTAACAAAACTGAATGTGTTCCTAATGTACCCACTAAACAAGAAATACCAAGAAATATCAAACTGAAAGCAAATAATCCCAGATGGGAATTTCAACTATATGGAAAAACAAAGAGCAGTGGTAAAGCTAATTAGGTAAATATAAAAGATAATATAAATGCATATATCTTCTCAACTGATTTAAAAAGCAATTATATAGACAATATTATATGATTTTTTATTGGTCTCTAATATATAGAAATGTAACATATTTAACAATAACAGTATATAGATGGTGAATGAGTGCAGAGTTGTATTAGAGTAAGGAAATGGCACCAAATAGCAACTGAAATTCACAGGAACAAATGAAGAGAACCAGAAATGGTAAATAAGGTAAATATAATAAACTATAAATATATACTTGTTCTTCTATTTTCTCTTCCTTTAATAGGCATAAAATTATATAAAGTAATTATTTAACAGTGCATTGTTGGGTTAGTAACATATAGATAATATGAATACTAGCACAAAAGGGGAAGAAGGGAATAGAGCTATATAAGTGTAATGTTTCTGTATCTCAGTAGAATTTAGTATAAATATGAAGTTGATTCTGATAAGATGTACATGGTAAGCCTAATGAAACCACTAAGAAAATAGAAAAAATATATAGTGAAAAAAAATCTAAAGGAATTAAAATTTTATACTAGGAAATACTTACTCCAAGAGAAAGCAGTAAAGAAAGAAAAGGAGAACAAAAGACACAAAACATATAGAAAATAAACAGTAAAGTGGCAGATATAAATCCAACTATATCAGTAACATTAAATATGAATGGATTAAACAATTCAATCAAAATGCAGAGATTGTCATGCTGGATAAAGATACAACTATTCTGTCTAGAGAAGATATTTCTTAAATTCAGTGATAATGATTGAAAGTAAAAGGATAGAAAGATATGCAAACAGCAACCATAAGAAAGCTGGAAGACCTACATTACTAGCAGATGAAATAGACTTTAAAACAAAAATGTTACTACCTATAAAGAGGTGACAAAAGATCCATCCATCAGGAATAAATATGATTATGAACATATGCATCTAACAGAATCGCCAAAATATGTGAACTCAAAAGTAATGACACTTCAATACCTCACTTTCAATAAAGGATGGAACAACTAGACAGAAAATCAACAAGGAAAGAGAAGACTTAAACAACAGCATACATAAACTAGACCAAACATACATATATAGAACATTCCATCCAAACAACAGCAGAGTAGACTTTTTTCCTCAAGTGTACAGGTAACATCCTCTAGGATGGACCATAGGCTAGGCTATAAACCAAGCTCCAATAAATTTAAAAGATTGAAATTATACAAAGTATGATCATATGTGACCATATGACATCTGGTCATATGGAGTGAAATGGAAATTAATAACAAAAACAAATGTGGGAAATTCAATATATGTTGAAATTTAACACCATAATAGTAAGTAACCAAAGGATCAAAGAAGAGGTCACAAGGGAAACCAGTAAATACTTTGAGTAGAATGAAAACAAAGACACAACATACCAAAACTTATAGGATGCAGGTAATGCACTGCTTAGAGGAAAATTTATAGCTGTACATGCCTATATTAAAAAGAGAGAATATGGAAAAATTCCTAGAAACACACAAACTGACAGAATTGATTCAAGAAGAAATAGAATATCTAAATAGACCTTTAACAAGTAAAGAGATTGAATCAGTAATCAAAAAATGCCCCAACAACAACAAAATCCTAGGGCCAGATGTCTTCACTGGTGAATTCTACCAAATGTTTAAAGAAAAATTAATGCCAAATTCTCCTCAAACTCTTTGAAAAAGTGGAAGAGGAAGAACTCTTCTTAACACATTCTATGAGGCCAGCACCACCCTAATACCAAGACCAGATAAATATTCCACAAGAAAAGAAAATTACACATCAATGTCCCTTATGAATATAGACACACAAAAAAATCCTCAAACAAATACTAGCAAACTGAATCCAACAGCATATTAAAAAGGATTATATACCATGGCCAAGTGTGGTTTATCCCAGAAGTAGAAAATTTAACATCTGAAAATCAGTTAATGTAATACACCACATCTATAGAATAAAGACAAAAACCATGTGACTATTCCATCATGTGCATAAAAAGCGTTTGACAAAAATGAAATACCCCTTTCAAAACCTCAGAAAATAACAATTGTTGGTGAGGATGTGGAGAAATTGTAACCCTCATTCATTGTCGGTAAGAATGTGAAAGCGTTCAGCCACTGTAGAAAACAGTTTGTTGGTTCCTCAAAAAGTTAAACAGAATTACTGTGACCCAGCAATTCAACTGTTTTAAATTAATTTCTTAGGCTTAAACAATGGGAATTTATTCACTCACAATTTTGAGGCCAGGAAAATGTCCAAATCAAGGCATCATCAAGGTGATGCTTTCTTTCCGAAACCAACATTCTGGAGCTTGCTGCCAGCAGTCCTGACTCCTCTGTTACATGACAAGGCATGTGGTGGCATCTGCTGGTCTCCCTTCTCTTCCAGGTTTTGTTGATTTCAGCTTCTGTGGCTGTCTTTCTCTCTGCATTTCATTATCTTGTAAAGGACTCCAATAATAGGATTAAGACCCATCCTGAGCCACATCTTAACTGAATTAATCTCATCAAATGGTCCTTCTTACAATAGGTTCGCACCCACAGGAATGGCTTAAATTTAAGATTATGTTTGTCTGAGGTACATATAGCTTCACCCACCATAGGTACATACCCAAAATAGTTGCAAACAGATATTTTCACACCATTGTTCATAGCATTTTCCTATTAGTTAAAAAGTGGAAACAACCTAAATGCCCATTAAATGATGAATGGATAAATGAAATATAGTATACCCATACAATGGAATAGTATTCAGCCATAAAAAGAATAATGTACTGATACATGTTGCAGCATGGATGAATCTTGAAAATATTATGTTAAATAAGCCAGACACCAAAGGGTAGATACTGCATGGTTCCAATTATATGAAATATCTAGAATTGGCAGATTCATAGAGGAAGTGAGTAGATTAGAGGTTATCAGGACCTAGGGGGAAGGAGAAATAGGAGTTTATTGCTTAATGAGTACAGAGTTTTTTTGGTAATGAAAAAGTTTTGGAAATATGGTGATGGTTGTACCACACTGTGAATGCACTGAATATCACTGAATTATACACTTAAAATGGCAAGATTTGTTATATATATTAACCATAATTTTTAAAATGCAACACACCTTCATGATAAAATGCTCAACAATCTAGAAATAGAAGGGAATTTCCTCAACTGGCTAAAGTACATCTACAAAACCACAGCTAACATGTTAATGATGAAAGCCTGAATGCTTTCCTCTTAAAACCAGAAGCAAGAAAAGGATGTCTGCTGTCACCACATTATTTCAACATGGTCCTGGAGGTTCTGTCCAGGGCAATTAGGAAATGAAGAGAAATAAAAGGCATCCAGATTGGAAAGGAAGAGGTAAAACTATCTCTATTTGGAGATGACATGATGTCAAATATAGAATATCCTGAGGAATCCACTCAAAAACTGTTGGGAAAGAAAAACACTTTCACAAGGTTGAAGGATACAAGGTCAATATACAAAAAGCAATTGTTTTTTCTATATGCTGGCAATAAGCAAACTGAAAATGAAATTTAAATTCCATTTACAACAGCATCAAAATGATACAATATATAGGCATATCCCAGTGCCATTTGTTGAAAAGAGTATTCTTTCCTTCATTGCATTGTCTTAGCACCCTTGTTGAAAAAAATCAATGGGCCATAAATATTAGTATTTATTTCTGGATTTAAAAATTCTATTTAGTTGATCTATATGCCTACCTTATATCACTATCACTGCCTTAATTACTGAAATTCTGTAGTGAGTTTTGAAATTGGGAAGCATGAGTCCATCAACTTTATTCTTCTATTTCAAGATTGGTTTAGCTATTCAGGGTTACTTGCATTTACCTAAAAATTTTAGGATCAACTTATCAAGTTATGAAAAAGCCAGCTTGGATTTTTTTTTAACAAATCAATTTTATTGATACATATTAATAAAGCATACAATTCATCCAAAGTGTACAATCAATGGATTTTGGTATAATCACATAGTTGTGCAGCCAGCTTGGATTTTGATAGGAATTACATTAAATCTGTAAATCCATTTGAGGACTATTGCCATCTTACCGATATTGAGCCTTTTGATCCATGACAGTAGGAAGACTTTCCATTTACTTGGATCTTCTTTAATTTCTTTCAACAGTGTTTTGTAGTTTTTAGTATACAGGGCTTGCACTTCCTTTGGTAAATTTATTTTTAAGTGTTTTATTATTTTTGAGGTGATTGTAAATAGAATATTTTCTTAATTTCATTTTTGGATTGTTTATTGCTAACATATCAATCTTATATCAATTATATCAATTTTGTATCCTGCAACTTTGCTGTACTTGTTTACTAGTTCTAACAGTTTTTTTAGCTTAATTCTATCTTATTGTATTACATGCTTTGTTTTTCTCTTATCTTATTTATTTCGTTTATTTTTAAAGTATGTGACACAACATAGTTCCCAATAGTCAAAACTATACAAAAAGTATACTTGGGGAAGTGTCACTCTTCCCCTCTCTTCTATCCCATTCCGGTCTTCCATTATTTCCATCCCATTTCATTTACCGCTTATGGATACCAATCTCTTTGGTTTCTTGACTATTCATCCTTATATCTATTCATTTGTTCAAGAAGAAACAATATTCTTCAATTTGTTGAAAATGATATATAGCACACTATAGGAACTCTTGTGCCAGACTTTTTTCCCACTTAGTGACATATGTTCTAAACAACTCCATATAATGTACTACATTTAAATAATAAGAAACAAATATACCTAACTCTCTTTCAGACAAATCACATAGAGATATTCCTGATCTGCCTACTGCTCCATTGTGTGACTGTACCCTAGCTTATTAAATCACTCTCATATGTAAGGGCATTAGGTTGATTCCAATATTTTGCAAATTTTAAGCAGTGCTGCTATGAATATGTATTTTCATATTCAGGGTAAATTCTTAGAAATGAGATTGCTGAGTCAAAAGATAAATGCATTTAGTTTTGTTAAATATTGCCAAATAGCCTCCATACCTGTTGTATCAATTTCCATTTCCACCAGGAAATATATGAGAATGTCATTTCCCTATGGTCTTGCTAACAGAATTTTTGGTTATACTTTTTAATTTTCAGGAATCTGATAGGTGAGAAATGGTATCTCAGTGTAGGTTTTTTTTTTTTAAGATTTATTTTTATTTATTTATATATCACCCCCTTGCTGCTTGTGCTCTCTGTGTTCATTTGCTTTGTGTTTTTCCATGTCTGCTTGTCTCCCCCTACTGCGTCAGCTCACGGCGCGGCGGCTTGCCTTTGCCAGGACGCCCCGGGAACCAAACCGGGGCCTCCCATGTGGTAAACCAGAGCCCAACCAATTGAGCCACAGCCAGTTCCCATCAGTGTAGTTTTAATTTACATTTTTCTAATTATGTGTTCAGTTGAGCCTCTTTTTTCTGTATCAAAGGGTCATTTTAATGTATATTTTGAGAATTATCTGTTTATACCATTTACTCTATTAATTCATTTATTAGTAATTCCTGGATGATATTTATCAATAATATTTATTATGCATATTAATTTCATAATCTTGTATCTTGGTGACTTTTCTGCTATTCTGACATATTTTTCCCCATAAGAATTTTAGCATCAATTTTTTTTGTTTCATAAAGAAGTTGATAGTATTTTATCATGATTGTATTACATTTATTTTAAAAATTTGGGAAGAACTAACATCTTTATGATGTTTAGAAGTCCTAGCCAAGACAAGAGATATTGTATTCATGTCCTCTTTCTGCTGTAACAAATTACCACAAAATTAGTGGCTTAAAACAACAATATTTATTCTCTTTCATTTATGGAGATCAAAAGTCCTCAAATAGGTCTGATGGCTGTGTTATTTCTACAGGATTCAGGGGAGAATCCATTTCCTGGCTGTTTCAGCTTTGAGAGGCTGCCTGCATTCCTTGGATCATGGCTCTTTCCTTGTATCACTCCAACCTCTTGCTTCAGTTGTTACATCTCCTACTCTGTTCCATCTGCTTCCCTCTTATATCACATTGCCTTTCTTGTTATTACATTGGGCCCACCCAGATTATCCAGGGTAATCTCCCTATCTCAATGTCCTTAACTTAATCACATCTGCAAAGTCCTTTTTACCATATAAGGTTACATATTCATATATTCTGGGGATTAGGACGTGAACATCCTTAGGAGGCCATTATTCAGTCTACCACAAATGTCTTTTCATTTATTCAGGCCTAATTTGTGTATTCCATGAATGTTTAAAAATTTGTCCTCATATAGGTTTTGCACATTTCTTGATAATTTTTTTCTAACTACTTAATCTTGTTTTTTGCTATTATAGAGTTGATTCTAACTGATTACATTTTGTGCATAAAATGCTATTATTTCTGCATATTATTTTATATATTGCTACCTTTGTGAATTAATTTCTTATATTTTATCATTAATTGGCTAGGTGAACTGAGTTTTTAAAAATATGTAGACATGTTAGGAACAATGTGGGTAAACTAGATAACTAGAAAAATGCTTTGATTACAATACACTTAAAAATAATATATATAATATAGCAACACCCCCTTTTAAATGCTTAGCAGAGCTCTCAAAAAGTAAGGAAAATTCCCAGGGATAAAACTGAAATGAAAACTATAAGGAGTATTATGGATTGAGTTGTGTCCCCCACAAAGGCATGTTAAAAACCTAATCCCAGGTCCTGTGGATGTGAACCCATTTGTAAATAGGATCTTGAAGATATTAGTTAAGGTGGGACCAAACTGTATCAGGGTGAATTTTAATCCAATATTACTGGAGACCTTAAAAACAAAGGAAATTGGACCCCTGCATAAAAGGATTGGTTAGAGAAATTATTCCTTTAAAAAATGATATTGGTGAGTTTTCTACCCCTTGAATTTCAGGTTTAAATTTACTTTGTCTGCAAGGGCAATGAATCCACAAACCATGAACATGATAAAGCACATATATGAAAAACCTACAACAAACATCATACTTAGTGATGAAAGACTGAAAGCTTTCCCCATTATTCCTAAGAACAGGAATAAGACAAGGATGCTCACTGTCACCACTGTTATTCAACATTATTCTAGAAGTTCTAGCCAGAGCACTTAGGGAAGAAAAAGAAATGAAAGCATCCAAATTTGAAAAGAAGAAGTAAAACTTTCTCTATATGCAGATGATATGATCCTATACTTGGAAAATCCTGAAAAATCCATAACAAATCTACCAAAGTAAAGTAGCAGTGTATGAGATCAACATGCAAAAAACATTAGTACTGAAGAATTTGAGGAGAAAACCACGAAAAAATTCCATTTACAATAGTAGCTAAAAGAATCAGATATCTAGAAATAAATGTAACCAAGCACAGAAAGGACTTGCATATGGAAAACTACAAAACATTGTGAATAAATGGAAGGACATTCTGTGTTCATGGATTGGAAGACCAAATATTGTTAAGAAGTCAATGCTATCCAAAGCAATTTAGAGATTCAACAAATTCCAAAGCCTTCTTCACAGAAAAAGAAAAGCCAATCATCAAATTTATATGGTAGGGTAAGGGGTCCTGAATAGTGACCCCTACTTCACACTATATATAAAAATTAACTGAAAATGGATCAAAGACCTAAATATAAGAACCAAAAGTATAAATCTTCTAGAATAAAACATGGGAAAACATCTTCAGGGCCTTGGTGTTAGGCAATGGTTTATTAGACTCTATAATCATGATCAATAAAAGAAAAACAGATAAATGGGACTTCAACAAAATTAAAAACCTTTGTGCATCAAAAGACTTCATCATAATAGTAAAAAGAAAAGGAGCAGATGTGGCTCAAGTGGTTGAGCACCCGCCTCCCACACGGGAGATCCTGGATTTGGTTCCCGGTTCCTCCTGAAAAAAGCAAAAAAAACAACAAGCAAAACAAATGGAAAAACCAACTCAGAAGCCAGTGTGGCTCAGTGTTGAGTACCGGCTTCCCACATACAAGGTCCCAGGTTCATTCCCTGGACCCCAGTACCTAAAAAAAAAAAAAAAAGAAGACAACCTACACAATGGGAGAAAATATTTGGAAGCCATATATATGAATTGAATATCCAGAATATATAAAGAACTCCTACAATTCAACATCAAAATGACAAAAAAATAATGGGCCAAAGATTTGAATAGTCATTTCTCCAAGGAATATATACAAGTGGCCAATAAACACATTTGAGAAGATACTCAATGTCATTAACTATCAAGGAAATGCAAAGCAAAACCACAATGAGATATTTCACACCCACTAGAATGGCTACTATTAAAAAATGGAAAATAACAAATGTTGGAGAGGATGTGGAGAAATAGGAACTCTCAAACCTTGGTGGAAATGTAAAATGATGCACCACTGTGGAAAAATTTGGAGCTTCCTCAGGAAGTTAAGTATAGAACTAGCATATGATCTGGTAATCCCACTTCTAGGTATATACGCCAAGGAATTGAAAGCAGGGACTCAATATTTGCACTCCATTGTTCATAGTGACATTATTCACAATTGTCAAAGTGGAAGCAACCCAGGTGTCCATCAGTAGATGAATGGATTAACAAAATGTGGTATATATAAACTATGGAATATTTGGCCATAAAAATGAGTGAAGTTCTGATGCATGCTGCCAACATGGATGAACCTTTAAGGCATCATGTTGAGTGAAATAAGCCAGACACAAAAGGACAGATGTATGAAATAAGCAGAATGTGCAAATTCAGAAAGTCAGAAATTAGAATACAGGTCACCAGGGGCCATATAGGGATGGGAAATGGAGAGTTAATGTTGTTAATGTTTAATTGGTACAGAGTTTCTGTTTGGAGTGATGGAAGACTTTGTCTATATATATATATTTTTGTTGTTGTTGTTGTTGTTGTTACATATCCCCTCCTTTCTGCTTGCTCTTGCTGTGTTCATTTTTGTGTTCTTTTGTGTCTGCTCTGTCTCCCCCGTTGCGGCAATGCGCCGAGTCAGCTCACTGAGCAGGCGGCTCTGCTCTGTTTGTGGGCAGCTTTTTTGCTTCCGTTCCCAGGCGGCTCTGCTCCGTTCGCGGGCAGCTTGCCCTGCCCGTGGCGGCTTTTTGCCCTGCCCATGGTGGCTCTGCCCTGCCCACGGCGGCTTGCGGTTCTCAAGGCGGTCTGCCTGCCCGGAGAGGTCCCCGGGCACCGAACCCGGGGCCTCGCATGTGGTGAACCGGCGCCCTATCCACTGGGCTATGACTGGCCCCCTGTCAATATATTTAACATCATTGAATTGTGTATTTGAAAGTGGATAAAATGGGAATTTTAGTTGTATATAAGTTACCAGGAAAAAAGCAACAAAATAGAACTGTTCAGACAAAGAATGAACCCTAATGTAAACTATGGGCTATAGTTAATAATAATAATAATAATAATAATATTGTTTCATCAGTTGTAACAAAGATACTACACTAATGCAAAATGTTAACAATAGGGAAAACTGAGTGTGAAAGGGGAATATATGGGAACTCTATATTTTCTGATTTTACTGTAAACCTACAACTAGTCTAATAATTTTAAAAAAAGGAATCCACTGTCCAAACCCAAACCAAGGAGTAAAGAAAAGTAAATCCCAGCTAGTGAAATCAATGGGAGTGATTGCCAGAAATAAATCCAAAACTTCTCATTCCAGGCCACTGAGGTCTCCCAGAGCAAAACTTGGTTTATCATAAGCTCAAAGTCCAAAATGATAAAGCACTAAAGATACTGTCTAACATTAAGACATGATTAAACTCAGGATTCAACCAAACTATCAACAAATATAAATACTGCATAAATAATATAATGAAGGTATGTTCTGTTGATAAATGACAAAGGATGTAATGAGCATGCAGAAAGAAAATATGATGAACTGGTGTTGTCAGTATTTTTAAATTTAGCCCTTATAATAAGTGCATAGTAGTATTTTCTTGTGGTTTTAATTAGCATTTCCATAATAGCTAATGTTATTGAATATCTTTTCATGTGTTTATTTGCTGTCTGGTATCTTCTTCAGTAAAGTTTCTCTTCAGATCTTTGTCCATTTTCTAATTGGATTTGACTTTGGGGATTCTTTTTGCATTCTGGACACAATTCTTTTATCAGATGTGTGATTCGCAAATGTTTTCTCCCAGCCTGTAGCTTATCTTTTCATTCTTTTAGGAGTGTCTTTAGAACAAAACATTTAAATTTTGATGAAGTCCAATTTATCAATTTTTTCTTTAATAGATTCTGCTTTGGGTGCCATGCCTAACCCTAGGTCAAGAAGATTTTCCCTTTGATTTTCTTCTAAAACTTTTATAATTTTGTGTTTACATTTAGATCTATGATCGTTTTTTAAAATCATAAATTGTGAAGTTTAGGTCAATGTTGTTTTTTTTTTTATATATGGATATCCAATTTTTCCAACTCCATTTATAAAAAGACTGTTTTCCCATTGAATTGGCTTTGCACTTTTGTCAAAGATTAAATTGCCATAATTGTGTAGGCTTATTTCTAAACTCCCTTTTCTGTTCCATTGGTCTATCACTTTACAAATACCACAATGTCTTAATTATTGTAGATTTGCAGTGATTTTAAAATTGGGTATTGTTTCTTTGTATGCTTTGTAAATTTTTGTTGAGAACTGGACATTTTGAGTATTATAATATGGTAACTCTGGAAATTAGATTCTTCCCTTCCTCAGGGATTGCTAATTTTTGCTTGTTGAGTCCTACACTCATCTGTTTGGTGACTTTTCCTAACAATTTTTGCAAAGTATGTATTCCTTGTTGTGCATTCACTTAAGTTCCTGTTTTATCTCTGTAGTCAGCCAGTGACCTGACAAATAATTCCTTAAATATATGGCTCAAATAAAAAAAGTTGTTCTGTTTCTTTAAATCTTCTGATATAGCCTCTGGGGATCAGATGCTGCA
>PVKH010022355.1:0-14116 GCA_004027955.1 Chaetophractus vellerosus
ATTTCTATCTTTCTTCTTTCTATCCTTCCTTCCTTATTTTATAAAAAGAAAAGTAATAATACCAACTTATATCTATTGAACATTTATTCTTTGTGTGGAACTCTTCTGAGTACTTTATATATGATTTACCCAGGCATCACAAAAATAAAATCAGGTGGGAACTATTAATTCTACCAGCTCTCTGCCATACCCACTATCCTGAGTGCAGAATGGTAAATATATACCTGGAGTACTATATTTACCATTTTCTTAATGGAAAAAAATAAGTTTCTCCTACAAACATTCAGCATATAAAAGAAATTTTAGGGAGCAACTCAATTTAAGTTAATCATTACTAATTTCTCATAGATTTTATTTTTACAGCAGTTTTAGGTGTACAGAAAAATTGTGCAGGAAATACAGAGTTCCCATAACCCCTCTGGTCTCTGTACCCCATCCCCACAGTTTCTCCTATTAACAACTCACACTAGTATGATACATTTGTTACAATTGATGAAAACCCATTGATACATTATCATTAACTATAATCCATAGTTTATATTAGTGTTCACTCTTTGTGTACAGTTCTATGGGTTTGTACAAATGCATAATGTCATGTACCTGTCATTACAGTGTCATACAAAGAAGGTTCAGTGCTCTAAAAATGCCCTTTCATCTGTCTATTCATACCTCCATGCACACGCTCCTCCACCCACACCAAACTCCTGGCAACCATTGATTTTTTTCTCTACATAGTTTGCCTTTTCCGGAAGGTAATATAGCTGGAATCACACAGAAAGCAGCTTTTTAAACTGGCTTCTTTTGCTGAGTAATATGCAACTAAGTTTCCTTTATGTCTTTTCATATATTGACAGCTCATCTTTGTATGGATGAACCTACTTGGTTATCCATTCACGTATTGAAGGACATCTTGGATACTTCCAAGTTAGGTCAATAATGAATAAATATGCTATAAAATTAGTGTGCAGGCTTTTGTGTGGACATAAGTTTTCAAGTCTTTTTGGTCAATACTCAGAAGTGTGATTTCTATATCACATGGTAAGTCTATTGTTAGCTTCATAAGAAACTGCCAGATTGTTTTTCCACAGTGGCTGTACCATTCTGCATTCCCATTATTTTTATTTGCTTTCTTATCATAAACATGGAATAGGTCTCCATTTATTTATATCTTCTTTGATTTATTGCATTACAGTTTTATAATGTTTCTCATATGGGTACGTATTTTGTTAGATTTGTTCATAAGTATTTCTCTTTTTTGGTGCTAATGTAAGTGATGTTGTGTTTTTAATTGCAAATACTAGTTGTTCATTGCCAAAATACAGGAAAGCAATTGGCTTTTGTATCTTAACTTTGTATCCTGCGACCTTGCTATTACTACTTATTACTTATTACTTGTTATTTCCAGGAATGTTGTTTGTTGATTATTTCAGATTTTCGACATAGACAATCATATCATCTAAGAACAAAGACAGTGTTATTCTTTCCCAATCTTTATATCTTTTCTTTTCTTTTCTTTACGTAATACATTAGCTAGAACTTCCAGCATGATGTTGAATAGGAGTGGTCAGTGGGATATCCTTGCCTTGTTCCCAAATTTAGGGGAAAAGCATCTAATTTCTCACCATTACATATGATGTTAGTCGTACATTTTTTGTGTATGTTCTTTATCAAGTTGAGGCAGTTCCCTAATATTCTTAGTTTGCTGAGAGTTTTTTTTTTTACATAATGAATCGGTGATTCCTAATACTTTTGAAGCACTAAAAGTGTCTAAGAAAGGAACATGATATTCAACAAACCAGAATATAAATAAGCAAAATAAAATAGATCTAGCTGGAATTTTACTCAATAACATATCACTGTGAACAAAAGTTGATCTACTTCATGCTTAAGAAAGTCATCTATGAAAGTATATTAATATTAACTTATTTATTCATTCATACTTTAATTCAACAAACATAAATAATTTCGATATTCAAAGCGCTATACTAGGCACAATGGAGAATGTTGAGAAGGTAAATAAGACATGCTATTTAACACAAATAGCTAAAATATCACATAGGATAAACACTTGCAAACAATACGAAGTGAAAATGACTTCTCAGGCTAGATGACCAACACTTTCCCCTTTTCATACAGAAAAAACAATAGTGTAAAGCTATATCATTACATACAAAATAGACAAGTGGAAGCTTCCTGGATGTCCACCACAGTGTAATTAGGACTAACTTCACAATGCCTGCACTGAACTATGTCGTTATTCAAAATGCATCACCTCCCAAAGCTGCACAGCCTTCAGCACATAGTACAAGCATGTGCTTGCTTTGTTTTTTTGTCTTGTTTTGTTTTGTTTTTTGAGGTACCAGGGGCCAGGGATTGAACCTGGGACCTCGTATGTGAGAAGCCGGCGCTCAACCACGGAGCCATGTCAGCTTCCCTGAGTTGGTTTTATAGTTTATCTTACTTGTTGTTTGTTTTTGTTTTTTTCAGGAGGCATCAGGAACTGAACCTGGGACCTCCCATGTGGGAGGCAGGCTCTCAGCTGCTTGAGCCACATCCAGTTCCTGCTTACTTTGTTTTTTGATTATTTCTTAGAAACTCTAAACATGGACAGTAGATAATTCAGAATATTTAGCCAATAATCTTACACACACAAAAATACATATATCTATACACCATATATTTGTTTGCATATAAAAATGTATTTGTCTCTTTCTGTGTGTGAATATATATACATATAAAACTATTTGAAAGTATGTTGGAAACCTCTCCATTACCCCTAAATATTTCAATGAGTATTTCCTAAAAATAAGGACATTATCTTATAACCATAGTATAATTTCTAAATCAGGGAATTTAATATGAATACAACACTATTATCCAATACATTGTTCGCATTCAAATTTTAGCCATTGTCACATTAATTTCCTGCATAGCCATATTCTCCACATCTAATTCAAGATCATTCATTCACTGAATGTAGTCTTAATGTACCTTTAGACTCCTTTAATCTGGAAAAAAACTTGGTCTTTCTTCTAGTTTCTTGACCTTGATATTTTTGAAGAGTACAGAGCAATTATTTTATGAAATTGCCCTCAATTTGGGTCTATTCAATATTTCTTGATGATTAGGTTGAGGTTTTGCATTCTTGGCAAGAATGCCACAGAAAACCTTCTCATCATTAACAAAGTGAAGGGCCCAACTGCATCAGTAAGCATTCATAAACCTACCTATAAAAACACACTTTGTCCTTTTCTGTTACTTTTTTGATGTTTAGAATGGTGAGATGTTTTGGAACATTTTTAAAGCAGCATTACATGTTTTTAACCCAAGGTAATAAGTAGAAGAATAGAAATGGTAAAAAATACTTGAAAAGAATACAGTATGCAATCAGAATTGCAAATAAAAACAATCAAAATGTACTAGAATTACAGAGATAAGGAAAATACTTTTCAAACAGAAAGGATCTTATATGACTTCACTGACACAACTTTTCAGCAGATCTTGA
This sequence comes from Chaetophractus vellerosus, assembly GCA_004027955.1. Taxonomy (NCBI): domain Eukaryota; kingdom Metazoa; phylum Chordata; class Mammalia; order Cingulata; family Chlamyphoridae; genus Chaetophractus; species Chaetophractus vellerosus. The sequence goes on from PVKH010022355.1 coordinate 3,506, forward strand.
GGAATGGCTGAAAATATGGGGAAGGGTACTACAGAGGGGATAAATAAAGAGGGAAGCATAGAAGTATGAGGGCAGAAATAGGAAGACTGAGTTTGTTCAATGAGGAGTGACACCTGGACTCCTATGTTAAAGTCATACTGTGGAAGTTCTAAGAACAAACCACAGACGATGGACTTTATTTGAACGGCCATGAAGACTCACTGGCTAATTGTGAACAGGCCACTGAAACAGAGCTGAGCTCCTATAGCAATACACAGCTTCAGAGGAGGGAAAGGAAAGCAAATGCTTCTGCATAGTTTATTTTTGTTGTTTTTTTAAATGGTGATGTTCTTTGTTTTGTTCTGTTTTCTTTTTCCAATAACTCAACTATTACATTGCTACTTTGAATTTAAGGTTTCTTCTCTTAGGTTTAATGAAGATAAATATTTGGAATGCTTAGTTTGGTAATTGAAAACAAAATGAAAATGTTAAAGCTCTTCATGGAGGTATGAGCAGCTTTCCCACCACCATTATCTATCATTTGACAATGAAGTGACAATGAAGAAAATATGAGAGAATAAACCTAGGAGGGAGGTGTTAAAAAATAGTAACTTAACTATTGAAAGAAAACCAAGATATCTGAAAGGGTCCAGAGGCAAAGGTGGGAAGAGCAAAGAACTAAGACTGAGGGAGAAAGAGAAGAGTAGATATACCATGATCATAGAAACTGGTAAACTTTTTTCCCCCTTTGGTAGAAATTTTAGAAGGGGATAATTAGGTAAAGAACCAAAAGTAAAGAAATTGAAGATACAGAAAAGAAAAAATATGGTGTAAGTGGTTATACAATGTGCAGAAAGATGTAAAACACATAGGAGTTTGTATTATTTTTTATTTTAGAAATAAAGGGATAGAAAAATTATTTTTTATTTCTTAAAAGGAAATAAAATACTTAGATTAAACAAGTACTACTATATTTTTTCATCTTTTTTAATATTAAAAACTTTTCTCAGGAGACTTGATTAATTATAAAATATCTTTCTCTTTCATTAAGTTTTATAACATTTCCTATTATTTTCCATTGCCTTATATTAGAATATTTAATTATTTCTATTACTTTTCTGGCATTTTTATTTTTCTCTTTACCATATGTTTCTCAACAAGTTTACTTTATTCTTGGTATAATTTGTCTGTGGGATAGGGGAAAGTAAAGAAGGGGTAGCAAAAATTAATTTCATGTCTTTACTCCTATTTCACCAATTTTTACACTGTTTTCAATTTTGGATAAAGCTTTATGTGTTCAATATGAATGGCAATATGAAACATAAAATAGTTTTGCAGATCACTTAATTTGTTTATTAAAACAAATGTATTAATGCAGATTTATGCTGAACCACAGAAACTAGTATAAATTATGTTAAGATACCTAATCCATAAATAAAATTATTTCATGCATGATTTGCAAATTGCTTAAAGATCAACAATCTGGTTGCATTTGATCATTGAGACATATTTATAACATTGAAAACCTTTTCTGTGCACAACTGCCATATTTTTCATTTTAGCACATTTGAATCACTCTAAAATATCAGAGTCCACAATTTGAATGTGGGAAGGTGAGAGCTAATAGTGTCTTCAAATCTGTACTATTTCATCTGTAAAGTGTAAACTTCACAGGAATATCATTTGAAGATATAACAGAATCTCAATATCGTAACTAACTAAAGGTAAACTTCATAAAACAAAAACCGCTAAAGCAACCAAAAGATATTTGTCCAGTTCTTGTAACATAATAGGATACCATAATTTAAGTGGCTAATACTACCTGAATTCTTCAGAAAAAGAGCAATGATAGGTGTGGGGAGAACAACTCAAAATTTTGCTTCCAATTTTTAGTGGTCCTGTGTCTTGTGGGAGAAAATAAACATAGAATTAACTTGTAGTTATATACATTTTCTTGTGATTTTTTTCCAGAATTTTCCAATTGTAACTTTTATTTCCTTTAACACAAACAAGCACAATGTACTTGGGGAATATTAAACATAAAAGAAATTATGAGAAGTTTGAGGATTTCTAGTTTGAAAATTGTTGTGCAGAGTCAAAATTTCTCCTTTTTTATTCCTGGAAATCACTCTATAACCTCAAGAATGAGAAATTATTATGCAAAAGCCCTACTTAGTAAAAATAGGAAAGTGAAATCCTAGACCCTCATGTCAATAGAATGGTTATCCAAGCAGTGTCGATTGAGCAGAAGGATGTGCAAGAGAAAGAAGAGAAATGAAATCTTGAAGAACTAATCCAGAAGTAGCAAATTTCAAAAAGAACTAACAAACTTACATTCCCCTAAGGAAGCTCAAAAAAAACTTTTTTGTTCCACAGACCCCTTTGCCGGTTGGGTAAAAACCACAGACCCCTTACTAAGTCCATACTATACTGTGTATTATTTAATAAATATATCACACCTGCACCAACATATCCCCACAAGAATAACGTTTTTTTTTTATTTCAATTCAAGCTTACAGACCCCTTATTAAGGACCCCTGCTCTAAGGCTAGGGGAATACCCTTGTTTTAATTACAGACACAATGCAACAATTTGAGGGAGAAGCACCTGTGGAAAAATTTCACAGGAAGCAATCTATATCTTAAAAGCAAAGAAGAAAAGTATTCTCATTTTGGGGAGAGAAAGAACAGAACAAACAGGGCCCACAGTTGCCTCTCTAGCTGGATTGACAGAGATTCACTTTTTTTCCATCTGTGATACAGAGGAAAATTGAACCAGCACAGGATCTATACAAAGACCCAAGGAGAGAGGGAGAGGGAGAGAGAGAAGCCCAATGGCATATGAGTAGCACAACTAAAATCATGTTGCCATAAAAGAAGTTGAAAATGTTGATCAAACAATTTACCACAAATTTAGAAAATGTAACGATTAGCAGTCCCCTATTTGAAGCAAGTGTACAGTACAAACATGCAAGGTGTCAGGGAGAGGTAGCAAAACAAGAACAAGAAATTAATTGTAAGCTTCAAGTGCCCAACCAAAAGGCATGAGGGGGAAAAATAAAAGCAATGTAAAATGCAGAAATTGGAAGTAATACAAGGGAAGAGAGAGTACTGGAAACATAGTAAAGTAGCAAGAATTGAAGTGATCAATACTAACAAAATAAGTTGGAAATTAATAAATAATAGAAAAGGATTAGAGAAAAATTACCGAATGCATCACAGACTAAAGAAATCCAATATACATGTAAAGTAATCACTAGGGGGAGAGACACAATAATCACACAGAGCAAATATTTAAAGATATAATTCAAGAAATTGTTCCTGAAATTAAAGGAAAATATATGTCCGTGGGAACAACAATCCACAGTTGCCACCTCTAGTAAAGTCACTGGACATCAAATATAAATTAAGAATCTTTTAATCAGGCAGCAAATAGATCAAGTCACTTACTAGGGAAAAAATCCAGACTGTCTTCACAATTCTCGAAATTCCCCTCAGTAGCACTCACTGAACGCTAATAGGAAAGGAATATTAACACTGTCCTCAGCCAAGGCAAGAAATGAACACTTTTGAAGATACAAAAATTCAGAAACACTGTTCCCAAGAGACAGAACTTTCTCAGGAATCTATTAGAGGTGATATTCTGCCAACCAGTACATGATTTGAAAACCAACAATGATCAAACTTGCCAAGATTGGGAGTGCACCAGGGAAACCTTTGGATGAGTGTAGCCCAGGACAGCTTGAATCCAAACTCATGAAGTTCCAACACCCAGCTAAACATCCTGCATTCCTGAACCACAGAAACTGTAATATACTAATTGCTTGTTCTTTGTAGTTACTAAATTTGGGGGAAAATTGTTATGCAACAGTAGATAACTAAAACAAATCTTATATAAGCGTTGACTTTGAACAGGTTGGCATACTAGAATAAAGGGAGAGGATTTCTGTCACCAAGAGGTGTTACTGTGCTGTGCTCCTCACACTTCCTCCCCGTTCCCCACGGGGGAAGAGTAGGGACCATTACCTTTTCTTCAATCATAGTGAGACTGACTTCCAGCAAACCATTTGGTATTTATATGTGATTCCTGGATTTATAGAACATCAAGGCTCATGCTCAACATTTGGAAATGGCTAAAGACAAGAGACAGTGGCCACACTGTTCCTCTGAGTGCAGGATGGTGGTGGCTCTCCTGCAAATGGCTTTCATGCCCAGAATTTGTCAGGGCCAAGTGGGAGACAGGGCCAGCCGAGATATATCTTGGCATGATTTTGACCAAAAGAGACCCATACGGGGGCCATAGAATCCCACAGTATGCACATTTATCTGATTGGCCAACAAAAATAGAAGCTAAGAGGAGAGGATGGATTCACTCCATTAAGGAACTACAAGTAAGTGAGAGAGTCTCCAAAGAACCCAGAAATATACTCCCCCAAAATAGTCTCACCCCCTCCCTATAGGGGATGAAACCATAGCAGGAACACTGGAGGTTGAAGATGAAATGCAGATTGAGAAAACTAGGGAAGCAGCTGACCACAACCCTTTCCTTGCCAAGGCCGAAGCAAAATAGGGGTAGGGGAGGGGGAAGCTTTTGCATTAATAAACTTCAGATTTTTGACTTTTACACAGGCCTGGGTATTTCAATTACCAATCTTGGGTTCTGTCATTTAATATATGATTATATTCTCAAAACTAAATTTGTTATTCAAACAGAATAAAAATAACAGTACAGTATTTCATACCACAGTAACTGATGAATAATTATCAATAAAACAAAAATTCTGTAACAACCCAAATCTTCAAACCTCGGGACAACTACTGTCTGACAACAATACTAGGGTATATAATATTAACTCAGCTCTCACTAGCTATGTAACAAACAAGCTTCCCAGGCCAAACTGGCATATGGCAGCATAGCATGCCTACTTGTTCCACTATGGCCTCATATAGGCTGTCCTAAGGAATAATTCTTTTTTTAGTTATGTCCACTATAATGTGTTACCATCAACTCTATTCATTTCCACACTATAACATTATTAAAATTTCTACATACAAATGAGGGCTAAGGAATAATTTTATAAAACATTTTTAGAACAACTGGTAACCCTTGACTGGAATATAGCTAAAAATTAAGAACCTTGATGAATTTTGAGGAAAGTATAATATAATGTGAAATAAATTTGGCTTTCATTTTTCTTCTTTTTGTCCTAACATCAGAGTATTATTCATTGGTTGAATAACAAAAAAAATTATTTGATTTTTAATTATAAAAATGAAATGAAAATAAAAACAAGTAAGTAAAGATTTGGCAGTACTACCTCTGAATAGGACACTCTTGATTACAGAGATGTAGTCTTCCGGCTCCTGCTCAGTTGAGATCTCCAAACTGCCTCCAGATATGTTTAATAATTTATAGAGCTGATCTGAACTCTTCACTCCACAAAGCAAAGTAACCACATTTTCTGGTGAATAAAGTACATTTTCCAGAAACTGGCATTTCTTTGAAGTTAGGTTTTTTAGCAGGCTATCTGATAATATCAAAAGTTTACATTTGTAAGAGTTCAAACTCAGCAATTCCAAATGTTGAAGAGAGGAATTCTCTAAGCGATGCAACAGGATTGCTTCCCATTTTACAACATGCAAAAAAACTTCCCTCAAGTACAGAGCCCATTCCTCAGCATCTTCTTCATACACCACTAGGATGTCTCTTCTATTTTCTGTAAAAAAAGAAAATAATGTATTAATATTCTTACATTTGAAATTCTCTGGTTATATATTTTTTTTCTTGAAATTTTAATAAACTCTTTAGGAAAATATTAACTTGCTTATACTATAAGAGACTAATAGTCTAATTAATATTACCCAATTATAATAATACAGGATTTAAAATAATCATTAATTTGTAACATTGTTCGTGTTCTTTGCAAGTCTATACTATACTCATCTTATATAAATGTGAATTGAGGATGTTCAGCAGGAATAAATGGAAGGTCTCCTAGCAGAGTGGAAAGAATGCTTTAATGGAATCAGGACACTGGGTTCCCAGGCACCGATCTGCCGGTAACTACAATTTCACTTTGATTATGGTATTAATTCCTTTAAGTCATTGTTTCTTCTGCTGCTAAAAGAAGGTTGGGCCTTTTTAAAAAGTTCTAATAAATGTGATTATTTTGAGAAGAAATAAGAGAATATAAATGGAAGGACTTTAAAATATTATTTCCAGGAATATGTAGGGAAATAAAGTCATGTCACAAAATTTCCATGCCAGGTTATTCAACAAAATGAACAAAAATAATGTTCTCTTTTAAAAGGAAAGAAAAAAGTTAGTAGCAGAAACCAAAAAACAGGGCATTATCTCATGTCCTCCACTAAAAATTTGAAGCCATGAGAAGAAATAGAAAATTTGGTGGAGCAGGAATGATCCTAAATCCATCTCCTGCTCCAGAACTAGAACTGATGAAGAAAACATGTTGTCTCCAAAACCCTCAGAGTGCTCATGGATTTCTTTCCCTTCAGGGAACTGATCACAGGAGACTGCAGAAGTAGGAAAGTCTGTCAGGACCTCCACACAGCAGTGTTGAAAGCAATGTTATGAAAACCAACTAGATCCCGTAGAAATCAACCACACCTGTGCCAGAGGAGCAGGCATTCAACAGGGTTTCATTAGAGCTGGGGTTCTCAACAAGGGGTCTGTGAGCTTGAATTGAAATTTAAAAAAACATTATTTGTGGGGACATGTTGGTGCGGGGATGATATATTTATTAAGTAATACACAGTATAGTGTGGACTTAGTAAGGGGTCTGTGGTTTTCACCTGACTGGCAAAGAGGTCCATGGCACAAAAAAGGTTAAGAACTCCTGCATTAGAGACTACAAGCCAGGAACTCCAACTGGAGCTCCATACAGGCAAATTTTCCTTCTCCTCCGCTTTCCTCTGAGGTCATGGAAAACCAATTGGAATATAGATTCTGTCTCTCAAACTATAGTTTGGAGGGAAATATAAAAAAGTCTTAAATAAAATAGGGAAGATAATTTAAAGGATAATTTACCCACATTGTGTTAAGCAAATAGAAGAGAAAGATGAGCAAGAAGAAAAGATAAACAATTAATAATTACGAGGGAAAAATTATGGCAAATATAGTAACAATAATAATGATAATAATAAAGTAACATGGCATGCAAGAATCTAGTGGGAATCCATTAGAAAGGAAGAAAAACTCTCCGTGAAAGTCCTTCATATTATCAAAAAGACCATAGATTAAATAAAACCAGAATTCAAACATAAGGTTTTCATTTAAAAAAATAAATAATATCAAAGAGAATAAAGCAAAGATACAAACTGAGAACCCAAACAATACCATTACTAAGATAATAAAATAAATTAGAAAAAGCAATAACTGAATTAGATATAGATAATATTTTAATTTCCAACCTAAAAGAAAAGCTTGATATTTTCATAATAAATAAAACAAAAAAAATGGAAAGAGGTTAAAGCAATCAGTGAGAATAAAATAATATAGAGAAAAGAGATTTTAAAAAGAAAAGATTTATTATAGGGATAACCCAAAATCCTGAAGTAGAAGAAAATAAGATACATTGAAATATCTTAAAATATCATTTTTAAAATCCCTGAAATAAAGTAAGCAAAAGGAATTGGTTCTATGCATCAGTGGAGCACAATTATGTTCCAGGAAAAGTTTTGAAAGAGAGCATATCTTGATTAAATTTCTCTTGGTTTAAAGATAATTACAAAAGTTCTTAATATATCTAGGAAGGAAAAAAAGGTCACCTACAGAAGAAAAATCTAGGTTAGTCCTACGTTTCTTCAGAGCAATTTCAAGGCCAGGTTATAATGAAGAATTATGAGAACATTCTTACAATAATAATTTTTAAGGTATATTCATCCTATAATATATTGAACAGCAATGAAAAAGAATGACTACTGCTACATGAAACTACATGGATAGCGAAAGAAACCAGATACAAAAGAGTGTATACTGTATGATTGTATTTATATAAAATTTAGAAACAGAAAAAGAAAAAACTGATCCATGGTGATACAAATTAGAATAGTGGTTATATGTGAGAATAGGATTATTTAATGAAAGTCAACATGAATGGGCCTACTGGGGTCCTGGAAATGTTTTATATCTTGATCTGGGCAGTGGTTATGTAAATGTAAACACATGAAAAAATTATTGATCTGTTATATCTTAGATTGTGTAAGTTATACTTCAATTAAAAATTAAAATATCAAAGAAAAGTTCTAGGAACAGCTGTTCAAGGGGCCTAGAGACCAACAGGGACTTACAGCATTTTCGGAGGGAGATCCACTGGAAATAAATAAAGCAATTATAAGATTATCTCATATATTTAAAAATTTGAGAAATGCTAATAATACAGGTTTGACAATTAGTAGGACAACTTGGAAAAAAAGATAGATACATTATAATTTTAGGCAAGTAAAATAAACATGAAGTAAATACTAATTCCAGGGAAAAACAAACAAGAAAAAAGCAGACTATGTGGATCAGAAGTGAAAATGTATATATAATTGTAATAATATAACTGATTAATGATTTAACTAAAAGCTGCGACTTAAATATACTGCCGAATAAGGGAAATGTCACCGGGATCCAGACCCTTATCTAATATATTACAGAGAACCAATAGCTGGTAGTTAAAATTAGTAAATCAAGAAGTAGAAGTATAAATATATTTTTTTAAAAATATGGAATAGAACAAAAAAGAAGCATTTTAGAAAAGTAGTTCTAAATGGGAGTGAAATGGTGTGTGGGAAGGGGAGAGCAGAGGCCTGCTGGTTTCTATTACAGACATTTTACCATTGTTCTATATGTAGGTATAACTTTCATCAAAATTTAGGTTTAAAAAATTCAGCCAAAAAACAGAATAAACAAAGTAAAGGAAAGGTAAATATAAAAAACTTTGGAGACAGAACAGGTTGTATTTGAATACATGTACCTATAGGACAAAGACTAAATACCAAGGTATTATCATTGCACTACAGAATGTAAATGTTAAAAACCTTAATGAAGTTATAGAACTGAAAAACTGAGTGATGGGGAGAAGAAAATATAAATTATTAACCTATTCTTTTATAGAATTTAGTCTATCAATACCGCCTAAATTTGAAATATAAATTTTTAAATATTTTTGTATTATCATTTTTCCCTAAACAATCATAAACAATTTAGAAAGTGCTTGGGGTGAAGACATTTTTATCTGAAGATAAGTATATCCTTCAATATTACTTTTATCTGAAGGTAGCACATAGAATAATTAAATGTTCGCCCTCAAAATAATTCCATCATTGTTAATACAAGTTGTTTATAGCAGATAGTACTTTGAGAAATACATGGCCTTTTTCCATGCTTTTATATTGCTTATATTTTTTACAGTAATCTTGTATTATTTTTAAAAACAACAAATAACCATAACCATAACCATTGTTATGTTTCAATTTGGCTAAGTTATGATGTCCAATTGTTGGGTCAAATACTGGCACAATTGTTACCCTTAAGGTATTTCATAGATGAGATTAGCGTCTACAATCAGTTGACCTCAAGAAAAGGAGATTACCCTCCATAATGTGGGTAGAACTGATCCAATTAGTTGGAGATCTTAACAAGAACTGAGGATTCCAGGGATCAGAAAGAATTCTGCTCCAAGACTATATTTTCTACTTCCTGAATTTCCAGTTTTAGGAATTCCGACTCAAGAATTCAACATCATTCACAATAGAATTTACAGCCTCCAGCCTCCACTACAAATTCACATCTTCCAGCCCTCTTCTCCCCACCACAACTGCATGAGCCAATTTGTTATTATAAACATATATACACACACTCATACACATATAATGTTGGTTCTGTTTCTCTGGAGAACCCTGACTGACACACCATCCTTAAAGAAAAAAAAAAAAACAACTTGAAAGACATTATCATGAGCGCGAAGAATAAAACACCAAAACTCTCTTCATACATAACTATCTTTCTTCTCCTCTAGATATAGAACATGTATTTTCTATTTCAATGATGTGGCAATTAATACCATAATTATCTTGAGAACTTTTGTATTTTTATTGTATTATCACGTTTATGTATTTCTGTCTTTTCTCATGATACAATATCTCCAAGGATAGATGTTTTAGCATTCGAAGCTTTGATTCCTTTACAATGCCTAGCACAATTACTTGACCAGATATTCAACAAATATTTTTATATTTATGTATACAGAATTAGAAAACACATCTGGCAGAAAACATATGGCAATCATACACAAGTTATGTATGAATCATCAGTATGTTTCTGCTATTCTCTGTGTACTGTATCACCCAGCTTGAATGCCAAATAAATACTGTTGAACAAACACAAACATGGTGCCACAATTCAGTATTTTTATGTTTAAGGAACAGTAGGGCCCGGCTAGATAGCTCAGTGGATAAAGAGCTCGCCGGTGTACCACATGGGAGGCCCCGGGTTCGGTTCCCGGGGACCTCTCCGAGCGGGCAGACGGCCTTGAGAAAGGCAAGCCGCCGTGGGCGGGGCAGAGCCGCCGTGGGCAAGGCAAAAAAAAAGCCGCCACGGGCAGGGCTGAGCCCCCACGGGCATGGC
>PVKH010022356.1:0-14201 GCA_004027955.1 Chaetophractus vellerosus
TGATACCCTCTTGAAAGAATGATTGCACACGGTAGGTTTCAGTTAGTATTTACTGAAGAGAAGAATGAATGAGGTCCTTGTGTTTATCAAATGACTCTGGGCCAGGCAGTACTCTTGAAAATGTGAAGATGAAAAGAATGCACAATTTTTTACAACCTACAGAGAGTCCACATGCCAGACTCCCCTCCTTGCCTCTGCTTCTAGCTCTATTACACAATCATTATCTCATAAACAAATACTTTTTTTAACCCCCCTTTTCCTTTCCTCATACTTTCTCATTTTTTTCTTTCCCCAGCTCTTGCCCAATTATCATGACAAAATAATATTATCTCCTAAAAATATTACTGATAAGAATAAAATGTCATACTAGTAATTAAACACTAATCAAGGGAAAGTCAATTTTTATTTTTTATTAGAGAAGTTGTAGGTTTTCAGAAAAATCATGCAGAAAATACAAAGTTCCCATATTACACCCCTCCCCATTTATTTACACTTTGCTTTAGTATGGTACCTTTGTTACAACTGATGAAAGAATATTATAATTGTACTATTAACTATAATTCATGGTTTACATTAGGGTTCCTTGTTTGTGTTGTACAGTCCTTAAAAAATTTTTTTATTCTAGTTAACAATGTAAAATTTCCCCTTTTAACCACATTTAAATATATAATTCAATGGTGTTAATTACATTTACAATGTTGTGCTACTATCACTACCATCCACTACCAAAACTTTTCTATCATCTCAAACAGAAATTCTGTGCCAATTAAGCATTAATTCCCCATTAAGGGAAAGTCAATTTTGCAAACAATACCAACATATTATTAATTGCAAACATCTATTAAGCGCCTGCTATATACCTGACTCTTTGCCAAGCAATTTATGCATTGCCTAATTGAATCGGTACAGATAAGGAAACTGGCTGAAAGAAGTAACTTGTCCAGATCACAGAGCTAGTAATTGGTTTGAACCCATGTTAAGTGTGACTCTGGGGCTCAAGCCTTCGACCTCTTTCCATTATTCACGAACTTGCTCTAGGAGACCCTCTGTGGGGTCCTTCCCTCCATCCTTTTCTCACACTGCCAGCAGAATGAGATGCTGCTGTCTTGTTTCCACAGGGCTGTATTCATACCCTACTTCAGCTATTATCAAATAAAATGTTAGGTGTGTGTCTGAAAGGTTAAGCTGCTATGTTTTTACTCATTACCAGTGTCATGAAGTATTTGCTTTCCCTTTTCATTGTAATTAGTGTTATAATAGAAGCAGGAGCTTCAGATACAGATATTTTTAAAGTCTCCAAATCTGGCTTCTTACTAGCTGTGTGACCTTGGGCAAATTACTTAATCCTTTTGAACTTTAGGTTCCTCATCTGTAAATTAGGGATAATGGCACCAGCATTACAGTGTAATGAGAATAACCTAAGATAATGTCTGTAACATGCTGGCAGGGTGCCTAGTACAACATAGGGGCTCAGGGCACTGATTTCTCTTCAATTCTCTTTTACTACCCTCCCCCCACCTTGCCTTTAACTCTTTTGCTGCACCTTACATTTCAGTTGTGTGTCATATGTTATGGTTGGTATTAGTTATCTAATAATGCACAATAAATTTCCCCAATTTAGTAGCTTAAAACAACAAACATTTATAACCTTAGAGTTTCTGTAGGTTAGGAATCTGGGAACAGCTTAGCTGGAGGATTCTGGCTCAATCTCTTGTGAGGCTGCAATCAAGATGTTAGCTGGAGCTTTAGTCATCTCAAGGCTTGACTGGGATGCTTCCAAGCTCACTTTTGTGACTGCTGACAGCCTCAGAGGCTCTATTTCCAACCTTGTTCCTGTGGTCTTCCCCACAGGGCTGCCTCAAGACATGGTAGCTGGCTTCCCTATAGTCTTTTTATAATCTGATCTTGGAAGTGATCATCTCATGACTTTTGCTGTATTTTACTCACTAGAAGTGAGTCAACACGTCCAGCAAACACACTCAAGAGTAGGGGATAACACAAAGGAGTGAATACCAGGAGGGAGAGATCACTGGGGCCGTATGAGAGTCTGCCTGCCACATGTCTTAATAGTCTTACAGGGATAGCCCAGGGATTATGATCTGTCCAAGTTTATTTCATTACTATTACAGAAAAGCCAGTCCTGTTTATATACAAGGGACTAACACACTTTGGGGACATAAATGTTGCCAAGTTGGGTAACTGGCTGGGCCAGCTCAATCCACAAAGGAATAATAACAATAATAACAACAACAACAAAAATGATTTTGTTTGCAGTCTTACAAGTTACCACAACATCTGTACCTTTCCATTTCTACTCAGTGCAGAGCTATACTTTTCCTCTGAGTCTGTTTATTTCTTGATAACCATTTCCCCTTTGGCTCTCTCCTTGGTACATTTTCTACTTCCTCCTCTTTAGTCTATAGTGACACACACGCTCCAGCTTCCTTCCTTAGGGAGTGCCAAAGATCAGGTAGATAGTCATGGTGAAATATAAATACCTCTCCCAAATCACACTTGGAGGCCAGCTTGTTTATTATTCCCAACTAAGTCTCAGTGTGCCCCAGCCATCTCCCCAGAGTGGAGCATCCTGCCTCTGGATTACTTCCCTCCCTCTTCTTAGCTGCCTTTATCCATAGCACTGCCTAGTTGTATTATCCTCCCCAAAGGGGATGAAATGGATCAGATTTGATATTTATATCCACTCAGGTTTAAAGATTATATAAATATTAAAATAGGTATGATGTAACTAGTAAAACATAGCACAAATATTAAATATGTGTTAATCTTTCATTGTATAAATATTAAAAAATGTATTTTATATAAATATAACCAGTTTGGGAATTTTAAAAAGTAGATACAACAATGGAAGTTTAATATTTCATGTTCTTCCATTTCTATGAATTATTCTGAGTCCATTTTATTAAAGACAATATTTAATTATTTGGTTGTCTATTACTGCCAGTCACTCTATTGCACTTAACAAGTTCTGCTTTTGCATTATTCCTTTTCAGTGAAGTAGAGAGAAATAAGAAGTCACATGAATACATAAAGAAAAGAAAATAAGGGGCTCCAGGCAGGTAAATGTTCTGAGGCAAGTGGAGGAGGAGATGACAGTTACTTTGGGAAGGGAGAGAAAAATAATGGAAAAATAGAGGTGTACATGAAAGAAAGAAAATATTTATAAAAAATGAAAACCTGCTAGGATAATTTATTCTGCATTGGACTTTCTGTTATTTACTTATGCTAAAAGGTATTCTTAGCAGAACATTTTGAGGAAGAAGAAGAATCATAGACATTTTGGAGTTGTCAGGGACCTTATATACTTTGTCATCCCATCTGTTCTGATTAGGAATGAGAAACTAAGGCACAGAAGATGTGACTCCTCTGAAGTCCAACGGTATTTTTTGAAGAGACAGGACTGGTACTTACTGAACTCTCTTTGGTGGCTTTTGTTAATAATTGTCCTTGATGGTGTGAAAGGGGATTGGTTTACGTGTTTACATAAATATGACTTTTTTTTTATATCATTCAAGACATTTAAAAATCTGAAACACACCTGTCAAGTGAACTTTCCTTATATTCTCTGTGTATGTGGATTTCAGGAAGTTGTATTTTTTTTTAAAAGATTTATTTTTTATTTATTACACATCCCCCCCTCTTTCTGCTTGTTCTTGCTGTGTTCATTCTTGCGTTCTTCCATGTCTTCCCGTCCCCCACCCCATGCGGGGGCCCGCCGAGTCAGCTCACCGTGCAGCGGCCTGCTCACAGGGGCTTGCCCTGCTCGCGGGGGCTTTGCCCTGCCCGCGGTGGCTTGCCTTCTCAAGGTGTTCTGCCCGCTCGAGGAGGCCCCGGGAACCGAACCCGGGGCCTCCCATGTGGTAAACTGGTGCCCTACCAACTGGGCCACAGCTGGCCCTTGTATTTTTTAATTTTTAAAATTCTTTTATTTTAAAAGCAGCTTTAGATTTCATAAAGGTTACATCAAAAATATAGGGTTGAGGGGAGTGGTTGTAGCTCAGTGGTTGAGTGTCTGCTTCCCATGTACAAGTTCAATTCCTGGTTATATATATATAAACTTGATTGTACTAAAAGCCATTGATTATGCACTTTGAATAGATCGTATAGTATGTGAATATATCTCAATAAAACTGCTTAATAATTATGCAAAAAATAGCCAGAAATGGCAAAATGGCAGCTATGTACAGTAGGGGAAGCAGAGAGATCGAGAGGTGTAGAATTTTCTTGTTCATTTGTTTGTTTATTATTATTATTGAAAAAATGAAAATGCTCTGTATTAGTCAGCCAAAAGGGGTGCTGATGCAAAATACCAATAATTGGTTGGTCTTTATAAAGGGTATTTATTTGGGGTAGAAGACCACAGTTACCAGGCCATAAAGCTTAAGTTTCTTCCCTTACCAAAGTCCACTGCCACAGGTTGGAGCAAGACAGCTGCTGACGTTTGCCAGGGTTCAGGCTTCTTGGGTTCCTCTCTTTCTGGGGCTGCGTTTCTCTCCAGGCTCAGCGCCTCTGCTTTCTCCACAAGGTCAGCTGTAAACTCTCAGGCAAATGGCTCATCTCTAACCCAGGGCCTTCTCTCCTTCCTCATGACCAAGCTCCTCTGTCTGCTTGTCTCCCTGGCTCCAGCATCAAAACTCCAACATCAGCACTGCTTCTCAAAACTGCTCCCTCTGTCCTTTGCCTTGCCTTTTATATTCGATTCCCCCACCCACCAAGGGATGGGGCTCAACGCCCTACTGACGTGGCCCAGTCAATGCCCTAATCATAACTTAATCATGTCCAGATTAGCAGACCAGTTTACAAGAATAACCCAATATATATTTTTGGAATTCATAAGTACATCAAACTGCCCAACGGCTACATGGTCTAATGATGATTTAAGTGTTGAATGCACAATGATGTGATTATACCAAACACCATTGACTGCACACTTTGGATGAATTATAGGCTTTATTAATATGTATCAATAAAATTGATTTGTTAAAAAAATATATAGGGTATTACCATATATCCCACCCCTCCTCCTCCCCCACTCTCTCCCATTAACAGCATCTTTCATTAGTGTGGTACATTTCTAAAGTGAACTTTCTCCAATCTTGTTACACATCATGTCTGAGAGAGATTAAAACTGTCTGGTGAGGGTTCACTTACTAACTGGTTTAGGACTTTCAAAGAGTAGTGTCTTCGGTCCAACTGTTCTCAAACATAATATTCCAGGCTAATTCCTAGCATTGTGTATAAGATATGCACTACAAAGTTGTATGAAACTTAATTTGGTAAATTATTATTCATTCTCAGTAGCATTAAAATAATTATCCACTTAAACCTTTTGGTAAAGTCATCTGGCAAAGCAACAGATCCTGGTACAGCAGGAATGACCTCCCACTGATACTTGCTGTAGAGATATCCTCATGCTTGCTTTTTTTAAGGAAGGACAGGCCTGCAGTGTTGTCTTCCCATAAATTGTATCAGCTGGTTCCAATGATAAATTTATAATGTCAGATACTGATTGTGGTAGGTTGAATTATGTACCCCAACAAACACATAAATCTTAATCTTCTTCCCTATGGGTATGAATCCACTGTAAACAGGACTTTTCAAGGATATTATTTTTAGTCAAGGTGTGGTTGACCGAAGCAGGGTGGGCCTTAATCTGGATTACTGGAGACCTTATAAAGAGACCCTGAAGAACTGAGAAAAGAGAGGACATTGCCATGTAATGAGAGGAAGCAGAGACACAAGCCAAGCAACCTCAAGATTGCCTGCAACCAGCACCAGAACCTACAGAATCTGGAAGTGTATGATATACAGAGTATCTCCTCGCCCCTGACCTCAATGACCTCACCCCTGCCTCCTCCTCTTCAGGCATCCTTCTGCCTAACTCCCTGGCAGCACACAGAGCTTTAGCTGCTATAACCTCGAATGCTGCCCATCCTGAGTGCATGCCAAGGGAACGGGCTTGGCGGAATCAGCGGGGAAAGAAGACCCTGTTGAGCTTGACTCTAGTCTGGCACGGTGAAGAGACATGAGAGGTGTAGAATAAGTGGGAGGCCCCCGGCGCCCCCCCGTCCCCGCGAGGGGGCGGGGCGGGGTCCGCCGGCCTTGCGGGCCGCCTTGTTTTGAGGAAAGAGCACATACCCAGATGTTTTCCCAAAACTTGCACACAAGCCTCTGGCATTCAGCCACCTTTGACCCCCAGCCCTATATAATCTAAATAGTTGCCATAGGTACGGACATACTGCAGTGAACTTCTTGCTATCTCACTGTCTGTGGTGAGGAAGCAGCAGCTCTCCATGTAGGTTCCCATAATAAACACTTAAGGACTAATCACCCTGGCATTCAGTGACTCTTTATTTGGAATCTTAAGAGGTCTCCTGTGGGGCAGTTTGGGGCAGTACCGGGTGGATCTCCATCCATTTCTTCTTTTGGGGTGAGTCCGGATGCTAGTTCAGCAGGATGCAACAGAAAGAAAGCGAGTCTTGCCAATATCTTGATTTTGGACTCATTCTAGCCTCAAAGCCCCAAGCCAATAAATTCCTGTTGCTAATCCAAAACCTGTTTATGTTATTTGTAAAACAGTTCAGACAAACTAAGACACGGATATTTCCTGAACTCTTTAATTTTTATCTATTTCAAGGTGTGAGAAGAATTGATAAAATTATTTGTTCCCAAGCTACTCACATATTAAGAAAATAAATATTTTTATAGCAAATTGATGCTCCTTGAAAACATTTCTCCCTTGTGTTTTGTAGAAAGAATGTAAAATGGAGAAGATCTGTTAGTTGACTCAGTAATAGAAAAGAGTAATAATGAATCAGAATTGAGATCTCTGGGTGGTCTCTGAAGAAAAGAAATATGATTGAATAAAACCTAAGTATTATATTAACTTAAATATTACTTAAAATATACATTGGTCTTATCTTTATTGTTCTATTAGTAATAAAATTGGGAAATGGAAAATAAGCTATCTGGCATCCTTTGACACATTGAAGGTTTATTTTAGTTAACTGATAAACATACTTTTGTTGCTAATGGTCTTTGAACTGTCTGAAAGGCACTGCTCATTAGTAAAATCACAGTTCTGCCCAAAGGCATCTCTTTCTCTTATTTTTCTGAAGTATTCCTTGGCCTTCAGTGAAAATTTCTGCCCATATTGATTTAATTTGTACTGTAGGACCTTAACTATAAAATAAGAGAGATATAAAAGACTGTCCAAATACTTTACAGTTGAAATACTTTACAGTTTCATCTTTACCAATCCAATAATTCATATATTGTTTACCCAAGCAAAGCATTCTCATTGGCTTTCTATTGGCTTATAACTGAGGAAAGGGTATTGACAATGACAGATGCCTAACATGTAGCGTTTTGCATTTACATTTACATTAACTTATAAGCCTCTCAACAGCTTTTTGGGAGGGACATTTTTCTTCTTTTATTTCTTTTAGGAGGCACCGGGGATGGAACCCAGAACCTCTTACATGGAAAGCAGGCATTCAACAACTGAGCTACATCTGCTCCCCTCATCTTCATTTTAAGAAATAAAATGAATATTAGAGTTAAATAAGATTCACCAAAGATCACATCCCTAGTAGTGACAGATTAAAAAATTCAATACAAAACACTGAGTCTTTCACACCTCCTCACACAACAGATAATGTTTAGCCCATTTCTACCAAGGCAAGATGTTTAATATTTGAGTCATCATTAGCACATTTATTAAGAGATTGAGAAAAAAAAAAAAACAGATGAAACTCAAGCTGCTCATTTATGACTTCCCTGAATGGAGGAGATTAAAATCTTTTAATGTGAAATTTTGGATAATCCAAATGCTGTTACAACCTGTGAAGCTAAGTAAATAAATGACTATATACTTTTTTAAAAAGGAAGAGTTGGTTTTCTTTCAATAATGGCTGAGTGATTACTATCAATGCAATCTTTCCAAATATAATAACTATGACTCTGGGCAATATATTTTTTAGAAATACAACTATCTGTAGGTACTAGAGAGTAACTAAAAGTAGGAAGAAACTGAATGAGTGCCTACATTTAGGAAAGGGGATGGCACTGGGTGAGTTTCCTACTTTTATGTCTTTGATAAGTATAGGCTCTAGTCTCTACAATATGGAAGTCTTAGTCTGCCAGAGCTGCTGTAACAAAAATACCACAAACTGGATGGTTTAAACAATGGAAATTTATTGGCTCACAGTTTGGAGGCCAGAAGTCCAAAATCAAGATATTGGCAGGCCATGTCTACTTCAAACTCTGTAGCGTTCTGGTGGTGGTTTGCTGGCAATCAGTCTCTGCCTCTACCACAGAGTGATCTGTTTCTTTCACATCCACAGGGTCAGGGGTTAAGATTTGAACATGTCTTTGGGGGACATGATTCAATCTACCATAATGGGTCAGTTAAAACTCATGTTTCCCAGGGTCTGGCTTGAAGTTCCATAGGTCAGAGATACAGTGTCTACAGCAGCTGGAAAAGAGAGAAGGAAATCTCAGGAAGGCTAGAGCCAGGGAGGAAGCTCCAAATTCTGCATATAAACTCTGTCCAAATCTTTGGCTGACCCCTAAATTACGTATATATAGTTCAGTTTCCAAGCAGTCCAGATAAGGCTAAAATAACTGAGGAAAAATTTTAGCTGCTACCTATCACAGAGGAAATAAGAGTCAGGAGTTTGATCTCAGCCAAGCTCATTGCCTACTAAAACAAAAACAAAACAAAACAAAAAGCAATACTCTTTGGAGGATTATAACAGATTCCAGAGATTCTATCATTTACAACGATACAATCCAAAATTGTTATACATGGAGAGGAAAATGTGACCCCTGCTCAAAAGAAAAGGCACTCAATGGAGACTAATTCTGAGATGAAGCATATGCTGGAATGAGTTTAATATGGTAATCATAACCATGATCAAGTATGCAAAGGAACATATGCTGCTAATGAATAAACAAATAGGAAATCTTAGCAGAGAAATAAAAACTATGATAGAGAACCAAATGGAAATTCTGAATTAAAAAAGCATACTATCTGGGAGCTGATATAGCTCAGGAGGTTGAGCACCTGCTTCCCACATGGAAGGTCCTGGGTTCAGGCCCTGGTGCTTCCTAAAAAACAAAAAAAACCCCCACAAACCAACAAGCAAACAAACGAAAAAAAACCTATTCAGGGGAGCCAGTGTGGCTCAGTGGTTGAGTGCCAGCTTCCCGCATACAAGGTCTGGGGTTCAATCCCTGGCCTACAGTACCTCAAACAAACCCAAACAAAACAAAAAAGTATACTTATTTATTTGGGGTAAAAGCTTACAGTTCCAAGACTGTGAAAAGTCCAAATCGAGGCATCAGCAAAGATACTTTTTCACCTAAGTCAGCCACTGTTGATCCTGGCATTGTTGCCATGTGGTGAAGCAAGATAGATGCTGGTCTCTGTGGAGGTCTGTCCCCTCCAGAATCTACTGTCCCTTGGAGTTGAGCTGTGAGCAACCATGCATAGGGCTTGTCTCTTTCTGAGCCTCCTCTATCAGTCTTTGCTGTTCTGCTCTCTTCCCAAGTTCAACTGTAAGTTATCAGGCATATACCAGGGCTGAACTCCTCTTGAGATGCTCCGTGGGGCTTAAGCAATCCTTTCTCTCAAATTGCAGAAAAATATGCTGGTTCCTTTTTTCCTCTGTCTATCTGAGTCTCTGTGTTTCCCTTTATATCAGACCTAGCAAGAGGGTGGAGATTCAACATGAATCATGCCCCACTGATGTAATTTAATCAAAGGGTATCACACCCAGAGGGATAGATTAGTTTACAAATGAATCTTTCTTTTTGGGATTCATAAAATAATCTCAAACTGCCACACAGGATAAATAGAGGTATATCATAATCAAACTTCTGAAAACCAAAGATAAGGTGAAAATCTTGAAAGCAAAGAAAAATTACACATTACATATAAGTTAACACCAATTGAATGGTTGCTGATTTCCCATGAGATTAGTTTCCACGATGACTCACTATTAGCAAGAGGCCTCAGTTCCTCACTAGCTATGGTCAGAAGGACTCAGTTTCTTGCCATACAGACTTCTCCACTGTGTTCTGGACATGACAAGCTGGCTTCCCCAAAGTGAATGACTGGAGAGAGACAAAGATATGTCACAATATCTTTTGTAACTTATTATGGATGTGACATACAAACACTTCTGCCATATTTTAATGGTTAAACAGACCGACCAGGAGGTGGAGATCATCTGGGGTCATCCCGGAGGGTGGGTAACACAATGCATAATAAATATTTGTTGACTAAAATGATGCATACCTCCACTAAGCACTAATTTCCATTATCTTATTTAACCCTGACAGCAACCAATGGGCCACTCCCATTTTAGCGATGATAAACCTGAGGCCTATAAAAATTAAGTAACCTGTCCAATGCTATTAGGCGGCAGAGCCAGAGTTCTAACCCAGATATCTCTGGTCCAATGCCTATGAAAAATAGTTCACAGTGAAACTGAATGAAAGAATTATACTGTTCCAAGAAGAAATTGATTTGGATTGTCTTCCTAATTTTCTTTACATTGAGACAAATTGATTTGTATTTGGGGGAAGAAACTAGAAATTACATCAACAGAGAAACCCCAAAACTCTTTAGGAAGATAAAGAGTTAATTGCGTCCCTATTCTACAAGTGGTAAAGTATAGGTTTCATTTATTTTCTCTCTTATTGGACTAACGTTTCAGATTATTGGCAGATCCTTGGAAACAAGGAAAGCCAAGAATTCTGCCATTGACTGGCAAGCGTGTCAAGTCAACAAAATTTTATTGATGATTTAAGTTGCATTTGGCACCGTGGTAGTTGCTGGATCTACAAAGTAAGTGAGACAAGGCAGTGCCAGATATCCAAGAGGATATCACAATCTCCTTGGGGAGATCAAAAGTTGTCAGAACACAGGAAAGTATAAGCACCGTGGGGAGGCACACATCTAATGTTTATTGAGGTTCCAATTGTTGGAAATATCCTCCACATCTTGAAAACACATTTGCTGTTTATTAAAGTAATGTAGTAAAATAATATCTGGAAGTCAACAGAAGATTAAACTGAGGCAGCCAGGCTTTATTTTTATTTTTTAAAAGGCAATTGGAAAACTTCCCAAGACTGACTTGCTCACAGTTCCACAGCTTCTTAGTCAGCAAACAGTTTCCTACTAAGGGTGGCACAAAATTCACTTTATACATGTTTCTGCAATGCAAGAACGAAGGAAGCAGGGCCAAGGTTGAAAGTCCAGGTAGGTTTCTGTGAGAATGCAGGAATCAAATCAGGACAGAGAATGGAGAGGGTGGAGTGGGTAAGGCAACGGGAGTTCAGAGATTGACTGGAATGAGAGAGTTGAGTCAACCATGCTGAGGTAGAGATGAACGGGATGCAGCAATGGTACTTGGACTCGCCACCGCACTCCCACCCCTCTCTGGGAAGAAAGGAGTCCTCCTAGAAGAGCTGAAATGATGGACATGCCCACTCCCCACTTCATCCCTAGTAACCAATCTGTCCTATGCACAAGCGGAACAGTGAGAAGGGTCTGAGACCGAGATGGGTTTGAACTCAGAGTCGTGGCGACGGTTTCACAGCAGTGGAGTTACAGATGCTTTTCAAAAACTAGTTTCAGACCAAAATTTGCCTTGGGCACTGAGCATGCTCAGCTTTCAATCTTCTGCAGCAGTGCGGGATCCGTGGTTCCAGATTTTAGTTATGGCAGCTTGGGGGCGGGGGCGGGGGCGGGGGTGGGAGTGAGCGAGCTCGAGTGGTGTAGTGGCGAAGACCACAGGTGGAACTGGCGTGTGAATACACTTGTAGGGGAAAGTGTGGGGGCGGCCAGGCGGGGAGTCAGAAGAGACTCCGAGAAAACAATTCATTAACGTGACTGCCCTTGATCTGGTGGGTAACTCTTGGGAAGGGACGAGTTTGTTTATTCGGGGATGGAGAGCATGTAGCAAACACTTTGGTGAGAGGAGGGACAGTTCAGGGTCCTGGCTGTGGTCCGTGGGAATGAGCTGGGAGTGGGGTGGGGATGGTCCTTGTCACCCAGTACTGAACCTCCTAGGTCCTCTCCAACTACTACTCCTTGGGCTGCAATTTTCCACAAGGAAAATTCCCCCCTTTACCTGGACGGCTGTTGGTGCAGAAGCGCAGGAGACAGGTGCAGGATGTTTACCTGGTCGCCCCCGCGAGACGTGCCCTTACCCTTCCGCACCCGTCCGGGTCTGTCTCTAGCGACAAACATCTGGCGGGGCTGTAACAGGCTCAGAAACTCACCTTTGCCAGCTCCAGTTTCTGCCCTTGGGCTCCTGGTCTGACGCATCCGCATCCATGAGAATCTCACGGACACTCAAACTCGGTACTTTTGGTAATTTGGGGAGGAGGATTCCTCCTATAAACAATGATTACTGGAGTTGTGTTCCCGCGTAACAAAGTCTGCAGGCGGTGCGGAGTTGAGGTCCCCCGCTTACACTTCAGGGGCTGCTGTGGGCAGGTAGCGCACAAGTGGCTCGCAAAGCGGCAGCGAGGGAGGTGCACGCACCTCAAAACCCCACTGAACCTCGTAGTTCTGGGCGTCCACGGCGCGCAAGGTACGCTTCGGGGCGGTCCTGTGTGACCCCGGAAGAGAAAGTTGTTTTGGGGAGGGGGAACGAGGAGAGGAGAGTGAATTAAATAAAAATAAAAGTTTCTCCGCTCCCTCAGGCCACCCCTGCTCCGCCTCACTTGGCGCCTTCGCCCCCTCGCCCTTCCAGAGTCCGGCTGCCCCAGAAGGTTCCCAGGTCCCGTCGGAGTGGGGAGGGAGGATAGCGAGCGCCTGGCCGGCGGGTTCCCCGACCCTCTCCTAATCCAGGTCGTCAGGAAAACCCGGAGCGGAGCATCTCTCGCGCCGGGAAACGCCCTCGGCGGCGCCCACTGCTGCGCATGCTCAGTGTAGGCGGCGGCGGCGGCGAGTAGGAAGCTCTGCAGGGTGGTGGCGGCGACTTGGAGGGTGGGAGGGGACTGACCGACTGGCGGGCGGGGGCGCTGGGACGCGGCTGGGGCTCCCGCCGGAGGTTCCTGGGAGTGTTTCTGCAGTGCTGCCCTGCGCGAGGAGCGAGCGAGCCAGGGAGCCAACGAGCGCGGAGCGGGCAGCGGCGGAGCGGGCTCGGAGCCCGGGTCTCCACGGCTCGGGACCCGGCTCCCGTGCGGGCGGCGATGTTCCACTGCATTCCCCTGTGGCGGTGCAACCGTCATGTGGAGACCATCGACAAGCGCCACTGCTCGCTGGTCTACGTCCCAGAGGAGATCTACCGCTACGCCCGCAGCCTGGAGGAGCTGCTGCTAGACGCCAACCAGCTCCGCGAGTTGCCCCAGGTGAGTGTCCGGCCTCACCTGCGCGCCGCCTCCTGGGGAGCGCTGCCGGGCCCCCGCCAGCCCTCGCCCCTTTCCTTCCCCGCCTCGTCCTCTCTGCTCCTCTCTAGCCACTTCTCTCACCTCCGTACCCCGGCTGGACTCGCAGGAGCTACCCCCTTCCTACACTCACCTGCTTCTTTATCCCATTGCCAACCCCCCCGCCCCCCCGTTTCCCCGTTAGCAGTAAAAGTTCCCTTTCATTTTATACAGAACAGTTTGATGTTTTCCAAGTAGGCGTAAAGCTTGTGCGATTGGAGAAACGTTCCGAGCTGATAAGTAGTTTAGATACCCGTCTGAGGACTTCGTAGTAACACCTGGCAGGTGAGGAGCCAGGTGGCTCGGGCTTTCCGCAGCTGGGGGCACCCAGCTCGGCCTCAGCTCCCGGGGCTGTTCCTCTCGCCTTGCTTTCCCCGACCACCGGCCGGGGCGCATCTCCCGTTTGCCCAAAGCAGGTCACCGAGAAGGTGGGCGGTGCGCCAGTGATCCGTACTATCTTCAGCATCTTCCGAGGAATGTGCTCCGGGCCTTATCGCGAGTGGGCCGAGCTTGAAAGAGCGGTAGATTGCCGGCGTGCCTTACCCGAGAGCGGCTGCGGGGTGGGGTGTGGAGGCAGGGGAAGGGCTAGGCCTGGGGAACTGTGGGCAGGTGCCCAGATGCCTGCCGCTAGGGCCTTGCTTGCGTGGACCTGTTGCGTGGAAGGAGTCGCGGTGGACGTCAGCGGAGGCTCTGCCGGACCGGCGAGCGGTGAAGCCTTCTCCGGGAGCAGCCACTTT